>CAUYLG010063981.1:0-177079 GCA_963573385.1 Cacajao melanocephalus | reverse complement strand
ATTTCTCCTAATGCTAGCCCTCCCCAATCCCCCAAACCCCCGCTATTACACCCCAATCCCCCCCCCCCCCCGGGCCGGTTGTGTGATTTTACCCACCCAGTGTCCAAGAGTTATAAATTTTGAAAAACCAAAAAATAGTGACAGATCTGCACATGTTCCCCAGAAACTAAATAACAAATTAAAAAAAATATATATATATATATATATATATATATATATATATATATAAAAGAGAAAAAAATAAAGAAATGGTCTTTGTCCTCAAAGAACTCTCCATGGGAGAGGGAAGTGACCCTCTGTAGTAGGTGATCTGAGATTTGAGAGTTAAGAAATTGTCTAGTTAAAAAGGGTGAGATGAAAGACACTTCAAAAAGCAGAGATAAAATGCTGTAACTTCATGTCTTGCACTGAAAATGTTTTTTCTATTTTCCTCAAACATTTCCTATTAAAAACTAAATGCCATTTGCTAATTCTGCCAAAATGGTGTTAGCATACATTATAGGTTATGCTCTGAGGCTTGTGGGGGTTATGCTACAACAGATACTTTTACTCTTAATTCCTCCCATTGGCAAGATTGATTTTCTAAAGTGAAATCAGGGCAACAAGGTGACTATTAGTAATATATTCTGGTATTGAAATTTCCTCTGGATTCTGAATTTCCAAACCTTCTCCAAGGGTAAGCAGATGGGGAGGGTTTCTAGGTACCACAGTCTCCTGCATTACGGCCTATTTTTTTCCTAACTCTACACAAAACATGATCACTAAGTCAGCAAAAACCAACTGCTAACAAACCCCAACAACTTATAAATAAATACAAATAAACATTCCTCCTTACTATATTAAAGTTTCCACTTCCCCCAAAACTATAACTGTATTACTGTAACAGGCAACCTATTTTCCGACATAACTTACTACGTCTACACTACCAAAATCCCTTCTCTGCATTTAATAATTCACTGCCTCCCCTCTCCATTACCCCATAAAAACCTTCTATCAGTTTCCCTCATTAAAACACTATTTAACACTATTTTTAAAATGCTACCATTACTCTTCTTATAACAAATAAAACTCCTATTAATCAAAACCAGCATTCTCATAAAAATCATTAATTTCTCACCAAACCCCCAATTTTTCAAATTACACAGCTGTTATAAATTTCCCCTCCATTTCCCTACCTCCTCAAATCCTTTGTATCTTTAAATGGGTTACATAATACAATTGCAAATACACAATCTTTATCCTGAGTTTGGAAATTGGTTCTAATTATAGCATTTTCTATCATTGTAATCTAAGATGAGCAACATGTCACTCTTGCCCATTAGTACAATCTAAGATTGGCAGTTTTAGCAAATAAAAATAAAATACAAAACACCTAGTTAAATTGGAATTTCAGATTTAAGAAAGAATAAACTTTAGTGTGAGTATATACCCAGCAATAATTGGGACATATTTATACTGAGAAGAAATTATTCACTGATTGTCTGAAATTCAAATGGAACTGGTGGCCCTGTGTTACACTGGCAACTCTATTTCAATTCTTGGACAGAACTCACTTAAGCCACCCATACCACGGCTTCCTGCTCCTTATTATACCTTCCAAAAGCTAAGTGTTCAATAGAAGAGAACTCCTCCTGAGTGGAAATGGACACTGGATCTATGTAAGTAGTAACATGGAGAGGAGGAGGAGCAGTGACCGAATACAAAAGGAAGTCTTTCTTGAGAAGGAAAAAGCTTCCCCACTTCATTCCTCCTCCAGAAACTCCACTTTTCTGCAAACTGTGTTTTGGAGCACTGAGAAGTGACTCAGAGTCGAGTCCTATCATCAAAGATACATTTGCCCAGATTCTTTCACCTGTTACCACTGCAGACTAAACCAAAACAGACGTAGCGGTGAAATGAAAGGGAAAATGCCTCCTTAGATTGCCTCGTTGCTAAGGAAGTGAAAAATAACCTGAATATTCCCCAAAGAAGTGCTGCTCTGCTGAAGTGCAACATCTGGGATTTACATGAGTTAAGATGTAGGTAGGCAGTGTGTATAAGGCTCCTGATATATTCAACTTGACCTCTTACAGGGTGTAATTGTAGAGAGAAATGGTAATTGCAACTATAAAGAGTCTTTGTCAGTGACAAGTTCCAGAGTGGCCTAAATCACAGAGGCGGAACTGTATACCCAGCACCAAGGGAACAAAGTTAGACAGGAATCAAAGCATGGCATTATGTACCTGGGCAGTGGGTGGGACTACATGGCAGGAGAGTTTTTACTTGTGTATGACCTAACTTTAGGTTACAGATAGCCTTTAAGTTTCTAAAGATATTTAAGCACAGTAAGAAGAAAGCCTGTATTCACCTATCACCCTGAGCAAAGATTTAGCAGATGAAACCACAGGTGTTTTTACTCAAAAGAACGTGAGGGGAAGAGTTGAGTCGGTTCAGTGCTTCATTTCTTCCTCATAAAAGTCTGTAGTCAAGGACATCCACAGACCTTCATAGATTTTATACGACATTCAGTGTTTAAAAGAAACTTTTCCACTGCTTCTTTCTATTCTTAGATATTTATGCTTAACCCAATTAAGCCTAACAATTATAAGTACACTATACACTGTACAATATGTATCTTCAGTGTGGGCTTGTAAATGCTTCAACACTTTTATTAACAAAATACTAGAGTCTTTTATTTATTGTAGCTAAATACTTGTATGCGCTGCTCTCTCATTTCTTGTGCAAAGAAAATCAACTATACAAAGACTGAAAAAATTATACAGTACACTGCCTTTTTGAGTCTAAGGGAGGAAACGAAATTAAAAGCTCAAAATAGAGAATCATAATGTAAAATGACTTGCAATACATAGTACTGCCATTAAATACTCATATAAATAATCATATAAAATACTCATATAAAATGTAATTTTATATCAATTTTTTTAAATAATTTTTTTTTCTAAATTACAGTGATCTAGACAGAAAGCAGCAGTGAAAGGGGCAGGAAGAACTATAAAAAGGGATGGATCAAAAAAGGCATCTCAGTTTTGCCATTGACAAAATACACAAGTAAAATGATAATTTTGAAAATTTAAAATTGTATACCTTCCATATTCCTGAAACTTTAAATTAATAAAAATTGTACCATGCAGAAAAAGACAGAAGAGGAAGAATAAAAAGAAAGATGTTCAAAGTCTCAAGGGACATTTATGAAATGCATTCCTATTCTTAAAATAATCTTTGTACTTGTCTCAATATTCAAACTCTGCTACATTCTCTAAAACTCAAAAGTAATACTAAGACTTTATACAAAGTAAAGTTAACCGTTTAGAAATGAAAAATGGTTTCTGAAATAACTAGTTAGTAAAAATGGAGCTCAAAACTAGTGTTATGACCCTTGACACATATTTTGTGAATGTTATTTCCATTCAAGTGACTGTCAAAACTTTATGGAGTTAGTAATGGTCAGATATAAGATAAATGTGCAAAAATCAATTACATTTCAAACCAGTGGCAGCTATTAGAAGACATAATGGGAAGCATTGTTGATGCTCAGTAGCAACAAAACACTTATGTATTATTTAAAATAACCCTAACAAGAAAACGGGTAAGACCTATAGGGAGAACTTGATAAAACTTTACTGAGAGAAATGAAATATTTAGCTACATGGAGAGCTATAATATGTTTCTGAATCCAAAGCCTGAATAATGTAACAAGACCTTCTCTTTCCTAATTAATGTGTAGGCTTATAATGGGACAAAACGCTCTTAGAAAACACTTGACTTCCCTGTATTCCTTACTGCTCATATAATTTTGATTCTATCTATGTTTCTGCTATGAAATAGAACAATTAAGAATTTTCTGTGAACATACCTTGAGCAATATTACTGAATCATTAAGTGACCATTGTTCAATGATGTTTTGGAATACCATATGCCAGGTTAAAATATGTGTGTGTGTGTGTGTGTGTGTGTGTGTGTGTGTGTGTGTGTGTAAGGGGAGCTGCAAACATTCTTCATGTTCTCTACTAGTGAAAAATGGAGAAAGATATGGGATTTCTGATAAGGGATAGTTTGCTCAGAAGATAATTCCTTTTATTGCTTGTCCACATTGCTTAAAATCTTGAAAAGCTTTTTGGGAATATACCTGGACACTTACAACCTAAACCTCTTTGCTTGGGATACACTAATGAAATAAAATTCGCCTTATTATTGTGTGATACAATACAGCATTCTGTTAGTTTACTTTGTATCTCCTTTCGTCACATGGTTAATTACTATTTTAGATGTTTGTTTAGGTTTTATTAATGTATTTTCTCCAATGCATTCTAACCATTTTGAGGCAGGAACCATATCTCATTCACCACTACATTCATAACTTCTGACAAAGAGGCTGAATGAATTACTCTTGGTAACTCAAGAGTGTTTATTAAATCAATGAATGAATAAACAAGTAATAAAGAGATGGGCTATTTTACAGGTGGTATGAAAAAAATTTGCTTTTTGGGAAAAAATCCTCTAAAAATCGCATTATTTCTTTAAACAACATAGATTTGTAATCTAGGTACACAGAAACAGTGGAGAGATTGCCAGCTGACTTTGATAATGTATTTCATGTAGTCTGTCTGCAATTACCGACTACCTGTTTTTCAAGAAAATTACTTTGGGGAAATCTGAGGCACTTTCTCCTGCACTCGTCAGGATTAGCTGCAACTAAGGAAAAAGAAAGTATCACTGAATTGCCTGTCTACAGACATTTACGACACATACTAGGATTTCCTGGAAGAAAAAATTAATAGTTGTTTGAGCCTTAACTTAAAGACCGCTGAGACAGAAACCCTCATCTGTAACACTTGTCACAGAGATGCTTTGTTCTTCAGCAACAGTATATACCAAGGGAGCTCCAGTGAAGAGGGAACAGTGTGAGGGACCGCATCCCTACCTCTTCATGTTTGTGCCTTTGAGTAATCTGCTCTCCCCATTAAGTGTGGCGGTGACCTGTGGAGGAAGCTTCCTTGTCTCCTCCTAGGTTATCCAGCTGGGGCTCTATAAATTAGGATGACAAAAATACATTAACAAGAGAAAAGCAGAAGTTTATTTATATGTGCATTCTGCAGACACATAGGAGTACAAGGAGGTAAGAAACTCAAAGGGGGCGGGGTGTGGTGGCTCACACCTATAATCACAACATTCTGGGAGGCTGAAGGGAGAGGACTGCTTGAGCCTGGGAGTTTGAGGACAATGTGGGCAACATTATGAGACCCGTCTCTACAAAAAAGTGAAAAAATGAGCCAGGCATGGTGGTGCACACTTGTAGTCCCAGCTACTTGGGGGGCCGATTTGGGAGGATTGCTTGAGCCAAAGAGGTTGAGGCTGCAGTGAGCCATGATTGCGTCATTGCACTCCAGCCTGGACAACAGAGCATGACCCTGTCTCAAAAAATGTTAAAAAAAGAAATTTCTGACCCCTTACCAAAGGAGTGGTTACAATTTGGGGTCTATATATCTGACTTATTAGGGGTAAGAGATGGAGATGAAAGGGCTCTTGTGGGAAAGCAAGTGAGTAATTAGGCCCTTAAGAAATTAGATGGGAAATAAGTTAGTTTGTGACAATGTCTGTCAGGGTGTGGTGTCCAAGAAGACACCAAGAAGGTTAAAGTTGTCCCCAGGGAAGGGGAGGGATTTATGACAACTTAGTTCTTTTGGGAAGCTGGGCTTTTAAACAGATAATAGGTTTT
This sequence comes from Cacajao melanocephalus, assembly GCA_963573385.1. Lineage (NCBI taxonomy): Eukaryota > Metazoa > Chordata > Mammalia > Primates > Pitheciidae > Cacajao > Cacajao melanocephalus. The sequence continues at coordinate 171,363 of CAUYLG010063981.1, read as the reverse complement.
AGGAACTCAAATGCCTTCACCTCAAAATAATTCTTACACTAAAGTAGCATATTTTGGGATAGCATATCCTTCTCGTCTTCACTTCTAATCAAAATAATACAACAAACATGACGGATGTCATGCCCATGATTATGAAACATTATATAAGACTCTTCTTGCTAGTTCTGGTTATCACTCCTAGCCTTGAAGAAGCACATGACTTGTGAACTGCCTATGGAGATGGCCACTGGGCAAGGAAGTACAGATGACCTTTTGTGGCCAGGCAACCTCTGGCCCATGGCTAGCAAGAAATGGAAGCTCTCTGATCAATAGCAGCAAGGAAACGAATACTGCCAGTAACTTGAGGAAACTTCAAAGCTGATTCTCTCCCAGTTAAGCCCCCAGATGAGAATGTAGCCTCCTGACACCTTGACTGCAGCCTTAAGACCCAGAGCAGATGACTCAGCTAAGCCATGTCGGGACTCCTAACCCATAGAAACCATTCGATTAAAAATTTATGTAATTTTTAGCCACGAAGTTTATGGTAACCTGTTACACAGCACAGAAAACCAATGCACACAGATTGGTTAATTTAATTATTTAATGATGTTTAACTGAGGCTTCTGAGCAAGTTTGAGTAAGCCAGCTATGCATATGGGTTTTAAAAGCAGCCATTATCAAATAAATTTGACACAATTAAGTGAACATTCAAAAACATGCACTCAATGAAGAAGATTTAATGACACTGAGAAATGCTCACTATATTAATAAGTTACAGTGAAGCTTTAAAAAAACAAAAGTAACTATAAGAATATTCACTAAGATATTAACTGTTATATCTGGACCAAGGGCTTATAGATTTTTTTTCCACCTTATCTTTCCCTAAAGATTTCACCTTCAAGAGAAATATTTTATATATGCAGAGAAATGTCTTATTCTTTGTTACACTTTGGTCATACAGTAAAACCTGCATGTGGTTAGTGAGAGAGTCATGTCACAGTCTCCTTTGGAGAGGTGGAGCTAGATTTGAAACCACCTTTGCCAAAATTATAACAGAGACAACTGTTACAGTGAAAGATATCTAACCTAACCGAAACTACCTTGCTTCTAACCTTCCAGCTATCCTTGTTCATTCCTGGGTGTAGGCTGAACTAACTTTTGGAGGAACTTACTTTATATTTTAGCTTTTAAACAAAGACCATAACAGCCCTTTCTTCAAATAAACCCCCTCCTGCCTGGGAACTAGACTGCCTTGCAGGGCTAACAAATTGGCTACAAGATTAGAAATTATGATTTAGGAGTCATGCAGCTAGAGGCTGCAAGATTCTCATCTGGTCTTGCAGCTTCCACTCAGGAACTGGCTCAGTGCAAGAGAACAGCTTCAGCTCTCTCTGAGTTCATCCTTGACCCAACCAATCAGGAGCAGCTTCAGCTCTCTGTGAGTTCATCCCTGATCCAACCAATCAGCACTCCCCACTTTCTGACCCCCTACCCACCAAATTATCCTTAAAAATCCTATCCCTGCGTTTTCAGGGAAACTGATTTGAGTAATAATAAAACGCTGATCTCCCATAAGGCTGGCTCTGCATGTATTAAACGCTTTCTCTATTGCAATCCATCTGACTTGATAAATCAGCTTTGTCTAGGCAGCGGGCAAAGAGAACCCATTGGGCAGTTACAGACAGGTTTGCACGATAAGCTCAGAACCTGACTACTTGGTTGAGAAACCCTGCTCTGCTACTTACAGGCACAGTGACTTTGACAAGTTTTAACTGCTCTTGTTTGCATTTTGCGCATCTGAAAAATCAGGGTACCATCATAATACTCTTACATTATAGGGTTATTAAAAACATAAATAAGTTAATTTAGTGCTTCTAAAAGTGCCTGACAAATAATAATCTACTGATAAATGTTCTGATTCCCTTTTAAAAATTAAATAATTAAGAAGTAAAGTCAAAAATGTGAGTCTTCCTCCAACTCATTTCTCTCATTTTTCAGTATAAAAACTTAGAGCTGGTAAATTTCATGTATGTATATATGTATATAAATATATATCTAAAATCTCCACGAGTTAAATGATATAGGATATACAAAAGTACTAGAGATTGTCATTCTTCACCTTTTGACATTTATTTGACATTTTCTATTCTATTTTTTTCTTAATATAGTAATAAAACTTTGGAGCTAGGAGAACCTTGGACATCATCTATTCTGTTCTCTGTGCTTTTCTATTTCTATTTTGCAAGTATGACTGCTGACAAACTATGGGAATGTTAATACTGAAGCAATCAGAGAGATCATAAAATCCAGAAATTAATTATCTTCTTATTCTCTCACTCTTTCACATGCTATCTCTCTCTTTCTCTCTCTGTCTTGCTCTCTCCCTCTGTCTCCCTCCCTCCTCTTTCCCTTCACATATACATACAGTGAATATTTATACACGTGTTTGTTTTCCATTTCTTTAGTTACAAGCTCACTTAGCAGTGTCAAAGCATTTTCTATCTTGGCTTCTTCCTGAAGGAAATGTTTATTATGAATTTTTAAAATCCACAACCAAAATAGGATTTCATGAAAGAAGTGCTGACAGAAACTTATTTATTCTCTTGAGAATGCAACTCTGTGCATAATAAACATTTAGTAAATTGTTAAACAGCATATGATGAAATGTTAACATAAATAAAAGAGAGTACTTAAATGAATTTTCATGCCTTTTGTTTTCCCCTTGCTGAGCTACAGAACCATTTCAATAAATAAAAAGGAAATAGTGGTAGAAATGAGAACAGAATTCACACAAAAAAAGCCTGAATCCACCCCCCACTCCAGTTCTCTCTTTTTCTTCGTGCTTTTTCATTTGTAAGAACTTGTTTTCTTCAGTGCACACTAATAGCAACCACCACTTTAACAAGAACGACATCAACAAAAGGTAGTTCCCAAAGAAAAGCAAAGATTAAACCAGTTTTTAACATATGCTTTGCAAATCTGTGGACAGCTTTAAATACTTAAGGAATCTCTTCATTTATAGTAATAATACTCTATCAGACAGCAAGGAGCCTGTTTTTATGAGCAGGGTCATTAAAAATAGCTCCCATGAAAGGTTACTGGAAAGAGAAACCAGTGGATGTCACTTGAAACATTGACACATTCGCTATAAAATATAACTTAAGTATTATTTAAAATAAAGCACAGGTAGGCTTTACAATTAATGAAATGCCCAAAATACATAAAAATTCTCTTTTAGAATTACACTTAAAATAATTCAACTGGTAATATTCTGCTCAGATTTAAAAAGAAACATGTTCACAAGAAGTGTATTTGTAGAGTTTTCAGACTATTAAGCAACTGTCTTGCCAAACAAGGTTATCTAATTTATAAATCTACTATAAATGCCACCTGGAAACCACCGTCTAACTTTTCTGAATGTTCCATTTTCCTGTCTATTTTGAGAAAGCTTTATGAGTGACAATAAAGCTCCTATGCCATGAACTTAGTAGGATTTCCCTTTATAAGTCTACATATAAGTTCAGCTGTATATGTGTGTATGCATATTTATATTTACATATTTACACATAATTTGATTCTTAGACTTTGCCATTTGGCTCAGAGTCCAGTGACATGTAATCTAAGCATTCAGTTGTGGGTGGTCCTGTGGGAGCTCATTTTCAGAAAACATTGACTGAACTCAAGGATTCAGTGGCGTGTAGTTCCTTCATTTGCTGCTGGAGAAGATTTTACAGTAATTAAATTCTGAGATTTGGCAGTATTTTTTGTAAGTAGAGGCTATAGTTTCTGAAACTATCTCTACTATCTAACATTTTTTAAATTTGTGAAAGTTTGATAAATTTTAGAGTATAATAGATGTGATTCAAGAGAAAATGCCTTATGTCTTTTGGAAAACTTCCAAATATGGAAGATGGCTCTTCTTACCATAGTGTCAATGAGATGCCCACACACCTGCCTCGTTAGTCCTGCTGGCTGAGCTAGGCCGCCACCTGCCTTGTTCTTCAGGTCCTCTTTTGCAGCCTGAGGCCAATAGCAATTTCTCAGAGTGGGGAATATGACATTTTCTTCCTCTTAAATTTCACAGGAAGGGTTTTTTGTTGTTGTTGTTGTTTCCTTTCAATGTTTATGCACAGGATTTTTGTCTATTATGAAATTTTCTTTTCTGTTTCTCGGAGCTGGCATAGATTCTATCACACAGACGGGGTGGACTGGGTACAGATGGTCCCAACTTATGATGGTTGGACTTACATTTTTTTCAACTTTATGATAGTGCAAAAGCGATATGCATTTAATGGAAAGCAGTACCACACTCTGTCATGAAGCTAGGCAGTGGCAGTGAGCCACAGCTCCCAGTCAGCCACAGTAAAGCTACAGATACTCTACAATGTATTGTATTGCCAGATGATTTTGACCAACTGTAGGCTAATGTAAGTGTGCTGAGCATTTTTAAGGTAGTCTAAGCTAAGCTATTATGTAGGGTAGGTTGAATGTATTAAATGCATGTTTGACTTACCTTGTTTTCAGGATAAAATGAGTTGGTTTACCAGGACACAGTGGTATGCTAAATTGAGAAACATCTGTATTACAGAGTTGGTCACATGAGGCAAGAGAGCAGTTTGCAGCCTCTAACACATGCTAATTGTAGGAAATTGAATGAGATATATTACTTGTTTGGATTGTCATTAAATATATTAACATTGTGTATAGGTATGTATATACACACACAAATATGTGTGCATGGATAAAATAAATACAGCATATGAAAAGTACTCTTACTTATTACTATCACTTTGTTTCCCCTCCTGTTTTTTTCTTATAGAGCAATAGAATTATCTTCTGAAAACATGTATTCTAAAACATATTTTTAAGAGCTGAATCACTTTTTTCAATATAGATTCTTCAAATGTATTTGAAAAATATATGTTTATATGTTGCTTGCAAAGAGTAAAATTATCTCTATTACTTTTCAAAAAACATGTTTTCTGTCTCAGTTTTCCTTTGAGAACAGCAAACTGCCTAGTAAGCTGTAAGAGGGTACCAACAACTTTGGGGAGACTTCCTGGGGCACATGGTTTAATATCTTTAGACTGTAAATGTTACATTGTGATCAATGAAATGTCCTTTACCGCTCAGGAAATACGAAATATCTTTGATAACTCATCCTTCCACTTTCTCATGAATGTGAGAAATAAGGAATAACAAGAAAACAAAGGGAACAATACAAGAATAATTGTAATTTACAAAAGAGTCCCCTGTGAAAAGGACATGTTTCATTACTAGAGAAGAAAAGACAGCAGACTAACTTTGGATCAGACAGTTCAGATGCTTAAGAGTAATTCATAGCCAACTCTTCCAAAAACTAAGCTGTCAGCAAGATATATAGGGTATGGTAAGTGGAAACAAGACTGTAGATCTATCATTTACAATTTAGTAGGCTAATAACATTCTTATATTCTTCTTTGAAATATTAAATAAATGTATGAAATGGATCACAGGGTGTCATTCTACTATAGCACAGTTCTGTAAATTAAGGTTGCTATGTATCTAGGGATTTTATTTACTGATGTTCTGACATGTGAGATTTTGTTTGTTGCTGAATCAAAAACTAAATCTATTACTCTGGAATTCAAACGTATTTGGCGTGGCTTCTTTTTATACTGTGGGTGATTGTTGTATAAACATTTTTTTGTCTGTTTTTACATATTCTTGTTTTGCTTTGCTGCTTCAAAGTGAAGTCTGAAGTTAGCTTTCTCATTCAAGGGTAGTTATTAAGAAATATTGGTTACAGTTAACAGAGTGTTTTTGCTTTTGTTTTTTTTTTTGCACAGGCTATGGTGACTAAATGTTTAATTAGATAGAATCTGGAGAAAAAAAGAAGTTGTTTTGTGGTGTACGATGTACTTACTGCAGTAGAAAATAAGCTTCACAAATTTAGGGTCTTTTTCCCCCCTTGGGTCCCTGGAAACTAGAACAAGGCTAGGCACATGGCAATGCTCAAAATATGAATGCTAAATCAACATAATAATCATGCTTGCTGTGATCTTATATATAGTATAAAAATATATTAGGATTAGAAACATGTAGTACTACCGTTTCATTCTAAAATGACGTTCAGCAATTTAAGATAATTATCTGAAGTTCACATAGCAAAGCTTAGCTTAAGCTTATCCGGTATGCAAAAATAGCTAGACTTGGTAGAATATCCCTGCCATACTTCGAAGAAGGCTGAACAGCATCTTTTTGGGGAGAACACATTTAAGGAAAGAAGAACCCAGACATGATGCACATGGCCTTAGAAAGCCCCCAAAACTGAGCTATTTTGAGTCCAGTGTGATGGCTCTGATTTGAATGTAATCCTAGTCCATCTCCATGGACTTCTGCAGAAGGCTCAGAGGTGAAAACTGGATGAGTGGATTCATGAAAGTCTATTTAATCCCCTGAAACATAGTAGGTCATTGCTAACAGTGCACAGTAAAACACAATATTACACAGATTTATTTTATTAAAATAATTGTTACACTATGGGGAAAATTAATTATCTTAATTGTTAAATACTACAGAATATAAATCTATAACATGCCCAGTATATTATCATGTTTAATATCCAATAGTCAAAAAATTTGTTAATTAAGAGTCTGATAAATAAGTTATATAGTCAAATATATTCATCAATCTCCTTAGAGGATCTAGTGGATTATTTTCCATTTTAGAGAAATACTGATTAAATATATCTTGCTGTAGAGGAAATATACAAAGACATGTACAGGACACAGATATTTTGTGGAATACTGAATCTCAATAAATGCACTTAATTATTTACTTTTCCAGATACTTACTTCAATGTATTTTTTGCAAGGCCATCAATTTGATCTCAGAATATAATTAATTTAACTTAAAGTACAGAATTATTTAGCATTTAATAAAAACAGAATTCCAAGAAAGCATTGAAATTATATAATAATATTTTGCTGGCATTTTTTGGTAAGCAAGGGTTGAATAAAAACTGTATTTTTAAACCAGATTAAAATAATTATTAAAAAACTGATAAAAGCAAGTACATTTTTGGTGATATTGGAAACCAAGATTTGGTGATATTGGAAACCAATTTTTGGTGATATTGGAAACCAAGATTAGAAAACATAAAATTAAAAGAGGGTGAAAGCCTTCTCTCATACAAAATAAAGTTTATATATTTTGCCTCTAAATTATATTACTTTTTGAGTGCCATCATTGGTATATTCTCTTATAGTACAGAAGAAAATGTGTCTCAAATTCTACATATATGGAGACTGAAAATATCATTTGGTTCTCTCTCTACATCCTTGAGAAAAATGGCCTAAAGGGATTATTTACAGAGTGAGGCAAATAGGAAGGAAAAGAGGAAAAAAATGTAATGAAATACTCCCTGGACCCTGCCAATACACTGAATTGTCATAACTGGGAGGTACATGCGAGTGCAGCCACTTGGTGGCTCCCAGGAACAGACATTTTATTTTTATTAGAGTACTACTGACATAATGAATCTTCACTACATGTATATAGCAGATGTGGCTTGAAAAGTTGGGTTGTAGAAATATGTGACATGTTTACTAAAAAAACAAGACAAAAATTCTCTCTGCTGTGGGTCATTCTGGCCCTCCCATTGTTATGAAATAATAGACCTTCTAGTAATGGGTGCTGTATGCCACAGACTCTCTTCTCTCTTCAGTTCTCAAATGCGCATGGTTATATTACCATTGAGTGTGAGGTTTGTGAGCAGGGATGCCAGGACTTTATAATTATGAAATCTCATTACTATATTATCTTTAGCAGCTGTGGTATCTTTAATTACTAAATCTTTCCCTTATAAAATTCAAGTCACTCCTTTATCTTTATTAAACTTTTCCCTAAAGCTTAGATCTCCACGATGAACACATTCTCTCAAATGCCAGGATATGCTCACCATTAGGTAAGAAGTGTGTATATATAATTTTAGTTACATATATGTTAAAATATTCAAATATTTGAATTCAACTATTATGAAGTTGCTAATCAAAGCTCTTGTTTATACATGGATCTGGCATCGTATCAGTGAATCACACTTTATATTGTCAATCGACACTCTGCCCGTAGATGGTTTTAACAAAAGATGCATCTGAGGGAAGATTCTTGACTGACAGAAAACAGAAACTCACTGTTATTTGAAACATAACTGCCAGAAACTGATTTGGTTCTCACTGGTATTTCCCCTGAGGGGCAGAGCCTCGTAACTAAATTTATATTTTAAAGAGCCGATATTAGAAAGCCAGGAAACGCTGAATTCAGTCTCTTAATTATGTCTTAATGCTAGTAAAGCCATGTTATGCTCTGGGGGGTGGCAATATCAATTTTACTCTAGAGAAAAAGGTAAAATAGTAGCTAGTATAAGCAGTTGAAGTGCAAATGTAAAAGTAGAGGACCTATTTTTAAATGTACAAATGACAGCAAATATTTAAAGGACATTTTATGCCTGCAAATACATCATTTACTAAAATTCTTAGATCTTAATGAAAAATTGCAAGTTTGTAAGTGAAAAATAAAAAAAAAAAGAAACTATGCCATTTACATAAACTTTCTAAAAGACTACTAAACACATTGTCAGCAAACCAGATGTTAACTCATTGGCAAGAGAGAGGTAGCCAAGTTCTAAATGGGAATTGTTGATTTGGTTTGTATATTTTCAAAAGAATAATTATGGGGGATTCTTTTAAGCCGCGTTGACTTGCGTCTTTCTAGGTATATTAACTTAACATTTTTTCCTTGCCTCAGTGAAGTTTTACAGTCAATGTGGGGGTCCATCCTTAAGGCAGGGGTTAGAAAGAGTCACAGTAGGTTGGAAAAGCTCATGATCCATTTCCACAGCTTAGCCTGGGGTAAAGCAAAGCTAACCTTTGAGATACTACAGAGGAAATTCAGAAGCAGAATGATTTTCTTCAGAAAGGAGAGAATGGCAGGATGTTTCCCACACTGTTTTTAGGCTATTCATGGCAAATGTGTTTATGAAATGATGTGAAGAACAAGCATGAACAATTTGGGAAATAGGGAAAGAAATGAAATGATAACTCTCTGGAACAATTCACTAGGTAATTTTCATAATGCCGGGTCACAAAATACAAACATTTATGGTATAGCTTATGGATTTCCATTTAAATCAATAGCCTATTTTCATCACAACTATTTTTCAATAGGAGCTGTAGGTGTGCTTTCCCTTTTCCCCATTGCATTAAGCCTTCGTCTTCCTCTTCTTGTTCTCAGCTACTTTTTCACTTTAATGCCACCTTGTTCAGACAAATACAAATCACCTTGAAATGTATTTGATTCTGCCACAGTGGAAACTGAATTCCTGGTATAGAAAGAATTCTACCACAGCAACGACTCTACAATTGAACAGAAAACAATAGTTCAGGAAATGGAGATATATTCAATGTTTCAGGGTTATAGAGAATTTGAGGTTCTTTGTGCTGGAAGAGACATCTGCCAGGAGCCTTGAACATCCCTGCCCATTCTTTCTGAGTGCACCAGGTTACAAAGCTTCTGCTTGTCACATAGGAAGCTAAATAGGTCAGAGTAATGAAAGTGCGATTACCAGGTAACTCAATCCCTGGGCAAAGTAAACTTGTTAGTGGCTTACCCCAAAGTACTAGGTTCTTGGCCCTGGATTTCTCTTTTTTCAAGTAATTATGCAGGTGTCATTTGGTCCCTTTTGTCATCCTGTGGGGATTGAGAGTAGGAAAACTGCCCAAATATGCTGGCCCTCTGGTTACATTTCTGTTGTGAATAATAGAGTATTCCCCACTTACCTGGAGTTTTGTTTTCAGTTTCAGTTACCGGCATTAACTGTGGTTCCAAAATGTTAAATGGAAATTCTAGAAGTAAACATTCCCATAACTTTTACTACAGTATATTGTTATAATTGTTGTGTCTCATTATTAGTTATTATTAATATCTTACTGTGCCTAACTTATAACTTCAACTTTACCCTAGGTATGTATATGCATAGGAGAAAACAGCATATGTAGGGTTTGGTACTGTCTGTGATTTTAGGCAGCCACTGGGCATCTTAAAACATATTTTCCTCAGGTAAGAGGGGACTACTGCACAGTCTTTCTCTGATTCAGAAATCTTGTCTTCTGTCAGCATCCATGAAACTGTGAAAAGCTGTTAGCTTCCAAGTAGGGTAAAATCCAGACCCTTTTCAGCTCCCGAAACCTTAGGGATTCAAAGGTGAAAATAGAAAATTTATTAGAAGAGGAAAAGTCTGGTTTAGATATATAAATTTTGAAATCAAATATATGTAGGTGGGAATTGAAATTGTGGGCATAGATGTGATTTCCTGAGGAGAGGGTAGAGTTGTCAGAGGCATTTGAACAAGAACAACTCCATCCTGAATAGGAGCTGGGTAAAATGAGGCTGAGAACTGCTGGGCTGCATTCCCAGAGGGTTAAACATTCTAAGTCACATGATGAGCTAGGAGGTCAGCACAAGATACAAGTCATAAAGACCTTGCTGATAAAACAGATTGCAGTAAAGAAGCCAGCTAAAACCCACCAAAACCAAGACGGTAATGTGTGACCTCTGGTTGTCCTCACTGCTATTCGTCCACCAGTGCCATGACAGTTTACAAATGCCATGGCAATGTCAGAAGCTTGTCTATATTGTCTAAAAAGGGGAGGCATGAATGATCCACCCCCTTGTTTAGCATATAATCAAGAAATAACCATAAAATTTGACAACCAGCTGCCTTTGGGGCTGCTCTATCTATGGAACATTCTTTTATTCTTTTATTTATAAAAGTAGCCCTTCTTTTATTCCTTTACTTCCTAATAAACTTGCTTTCACTGAACTCTATGGATTCACCCTTAATTATTTTTTGTATGAGATCCAAGAACCCTCTCTTGGGGTCTGGATTGAGACCCCTTTCAGGTATCAGAGTCACGGGAGGACTTAGTTTAAGTTTGGACTTTAAATAACTTCAGTAAATAAAGGTTTGGTAGAGGAACCTGGGCCTAAACAAAGACACAGAGAGAAATCAGAAAGGTAGGAGGTAAAACAGAAGATTATTGTTTCATGGAAGTCAAGAGAAGACAACTTTTCAAGAAGAAACACGTATTTAACACTGTTGAGAAATCAAGTGATAGGAGGATAAAAATGTCCATTCTGTTTAAGATGAGGAAGAGAGATATAGGGAGTTACTAGAATGAAAGTGGGTTGAAAGGCTTACTAAAATATAGAGGAAGGACTAAGTGACAAGTTGTGCTTGAACACACAAAGGGAATAAATAAGACTGTAGTTTTCTCAGGAATCCAGGATAGGATGTCATAGGATGGAGAGGGATAGGGTGGGATGGGATTGGATGTATGCATGGAAAGCACAGGTTAAAATGTTTGAGATGTATTTGGGGGATAATACTACAGGGGAATACTCTTATGTAGAGAGGGGAACCATTTTTCCATTATTATAGGAAGCAAGGAAAATAGGGTGGGTGCCCATATTGTAGAATTTAATGTTTTGTTAGATGGAAGACAAAGTTTCTGATGACTTTCTTTACTGTCAGAATAAAGAAGCAAAACATGTCCTGACATGTGCTGGGCCTTAAGATTTGAATCAGGTGATGAAGCTTTAAAAAACACATTTTGTCTTATTTATTTATTTATTTATTTTAGAATAAGTGAGTCAAAAAGAGAATTAGAGTAGCATGATCTGACAGTATAGATGGCCCTTTTCAAGGTCATGAATTTGTAATAGAAATTTATGGATAACTGTGGAGAAAGGTAGCATACAGCTGGAATTAGCTAAGGCAGTGATTTTTGACCATGGGCTGTGCATTAACATCAGTTGGGTAATTTTTGAAAATCCTAATGCCAAGTCCACACCTCAGACCAATGAAATAAGAATCTTCTTAGGCGAGATGCAGGCATCTATATTTCACAGCCTGCCAGTGATGCAGGATGTTTTTGCTCCTTAGCTCAGCTAGGTCCCGGTTCTTGTGTCACAACCAGGAAGAATTAGGTACGTGAACATCAAAGAGTGAGAGGTGTAAAATTTATTAAGTGAAAAGGGAGGCTCTCAGAAAAAAAGAGGGGTCCTGAAAGTAGGTTCTTGGTTTTCCTCTTCACAATTGAATACAAAGCCTTTTTATAAAAGCTGAGGAGGCTGGGTGCCGTATTTGCATATGGTGCAATTTCCTGGTGGCTTCACCCCATCCTTCCAGTGCGCATGTGGGCCCCTGGTCTGAGCCACGCCACACAGATTTATTTTTCTTACTGTGCATGTGTTAAGGGATGAAATTTTTCACCGCAGGCATGTTTTGGCAAGTGCCCTGTGCACAATGACCTTGGTGAGTGAGAGGTTCTCTGGGGACCCTCCCCTATTTGCCTAAGAGAGTTCTTTGCCTCCTATATCACCCGCTGATTCAAATGGGAAACCAAAGTTGAGAACCAGTAATGAAAAGAACAAAAAAGTTTAAAGAGTTTAAAGGTAAGAGGCATCAGGCACTGTGTGTGTTAACAGTCAAGTCATATTTGAAGCTCTGGCTATTCTTGGTGAATGCTCGAGAAGTCTGACCCTCCCAGTTACCTCTACAGAGAGAAATGGACCAGTGAGCCTGCTTCAAATCTAGTCAGATAAAATAAAAGAAAGAAACCAAGTTAAACTTATCATCAGAAACAAAACATCAAATCTCTTCAAAATGAATTTGTAATGTCCTCCAAAAGAGCTCCACGGTCATATACAGTTCTGACTAGTGAGTCATTCTGGTACCACAATAAAAAACACCTAAATAATATTAAGCTTAAGTTCCCCTGGATGGTTCTTTTTCTTCAGGTATTATACAAACTACATAACAATCTTTTATTTCATGTTCGATCTTGCATATCACTTGAAAATATTGTATTTTGACAAATTTTGATCTAAGAACATCCAAAAAACGTGGAACATGTTTTCCCTCATATATCTTGCTTTGAGTCCATGAGAATCATCAGAATATATTTACTCAGGGTTAGATGTAGTTGTTATAAAACTAATACTGGTTATAACTGTGACTTGACAAATTGCTATGTCAATCTAAATTTGTTTAAATGTTAATTGAAGAATTTGATATTTAATTACATTTTTCATTAAAAATGTTATCAGTGTGGCCACCATTTTTTAAAGTCCAATAAATGTTGATAATTGATTATATTTTTAATTGGGCCAATCTCAATTACCTTTTCTTTTAAACCTTATTGTTGAAAACCGAAAAAAAAATTGCTCTTTCAGTTTTCTGCCGTAGTAAGTATAATGTAGTAAGCAAAGAAGCCAATATCTTTCTGACAGTTGGTGGCTTCTACATTACCTGAACATTACAATTCAGAGCATCAATACTAGCTGAACACTATATCCCCTAGAACATCGAGGGGACTTTGTATTAACCACAGAAACAACCCTGAAGTTTCCTTTTGTTTATTTTTTATTTTAGTTAAAATATAAAGTCATGATACTTGTTTATTTTGTCATTTAGGAGGCAGTACAATTCCACTCCTAGGTATCTACCAAAGAAAAATAGGAAATATCCACACAAAAAATTGTACACAAATGTTGGTGGCAGCATTCTAATAGTCAAAAACTAGGAACAACTGAAACGTCCATCAGCTAATAAACTGATAAAGAACATGTGGCGTGTTCATACAGTGGAAAGTTATTTAGTGAAAAAGGAATGACAGACTGACATACGCCACAACAGGGATGAACCTCCACATCACGCTAAGTGAAGAAATAACCAGTCACAAAAGACCAGACATTTTGTGATTTCATTTCTATAAAGTATCAAGAATATGTACCTTCACAGATACTGAAAGTAGATTATTGGTTGCCAAGGCCAGGGGCATTGAGAATTGAGAGAACGTGGGAAGCAATTCCCAACGGATATGGGGTTTCTTTTGCGAATAATGAAAATGTTCCAAAATTAGATAGTGGTGATAACTGCATAACTCTGTGAATAAATTAAAAACCACTGGATTAAATAATTTTAAATGGCAAATTTTATTTTATGTAAGTTACATCTCAATAAAGCTTTTATTTAAAAAAGAAGAGGCAGGCAGTTTAGAAAATTACTAAGAATACTTGCTAATTTAAGTTTAATTCTATGTAAATATACTTTCTTCTATTGTTTTTGCTTTTTCTAGCTCGAGTGGATTATAGTCCATCCCCAAATGATAAATTTTTAAGACATTCTTTGATGTGTTTCTTCCAAATTTGCTTCTGACTTATCTGTTCTTTAGTATTTCAGCTTTTCACTATCAATAGCTTCAGTCTTGTGAATCACTTTTCTAAAATTTCTGTTTCTGTCTGTCTTTCAAAAATAGCCCTCTGGAGCTTCTGTAAATAGTTTAGTGATAGCATCTCTAAAATTTTTATTACACAACTCAGTTTGCTATTGTAAGTACTATATTTTCCAGGTTTCTCTATAAGTAAGTATGCCTCTCATCTTTTACACTTGGAATAAAATTTGAGGAATCTGTGTCTTTACTACAGGATAAGCATAATACCCTGAAAGAACCTATTCTAGTAGAAATAACCAAGTTAAAGATGTTGCATTCCAAATTTATGATTTAATGCAAATGCCTCATTAAAAAGCAAATCCTTCATTTAAAATTGTTCAGTGGGATGGGTCTTAAAATCTTCAATCTGGTTAAATTTAACACACTGAAAAATCTTACTCAGAAATATTCAATGGGCCTAGAGCAATGTTAGATCAATCTGCATTTACCTCTGAATTTCTGTGCTAGTGATTTACTTTATACATGCTATTCTCTTGGATCCAAAGTCTTAACCAAAGTATTTACACCATGTTTTAAGAAAAGTCTGGTTCAAATTTTATCTTATCCAAGATGCTGAAAGATAAACCTGACTTCCTGATATCCTAATATTACACTGTGTAAATACCGAAGCACACAGTCTGTGTGTTATGCATTTGAACCTCATAGTATCCTCTTTCTAATGCTTCTTAGGTTATTTCACATGTATACACTTTGTTTATAATTAGATTTCAAATATTTCAATGGTGTGTCTATGAGTTTTATTTGTATATGTTTCATAGAGCATAAAATATAAAATAATCATTATATACATACTGGATTATTTTTAAGAACAGATATATAAAAATTTCATGGAAAAATAAAACATGTTTAACATGATATATTTTGTGATGATATATATTCCTATCTACCTGGTTATTTCATCAGTATTTTCCTTGTAATTATTGCCCTTCTAGTGCTAGTAAGTGTATTAGTCCATTCTCACACTCCTATAAAAAACTACCTGAGACTGGGTAATTTATGAAGAAAAAAGGTTTAATTGAATCACAGTTCCACAGGCTTAAGAGGAAACATGACTGAGAGGCCTCAGGAAACTTACAATCATAGCGTAAGGTGAAGGGGATGCAAGCACCTCTTACCATGGTGGAGCAGGAGAGAGAAGGAGAGTGAAGGGGGAGGTGCCCACACTTTTAAACCATCAGATCTCATGAGAACTCACTATCATGAGAACAGCAAGGGGGAAATCTGCCCCCATAAGTCAGTCACCTCCCACCAGATCCCTCCCCCAATACTGGGGATTACAGTTCAAAATGAGATTTGGGTGGGGACTTAGAGCCAAACCATATCAGTAACAAAAGGAAATATTGATAAAGTATAAAAAAAAGATAGGAAGCTGTGATTGCACCACTGTGCACTCTAGCCTAAGCAACAAAATACCCTGTCTCAAAAATTAAAAAAAAAAAAAAAAATATATATATATATATAGAAAAGGAGACAAAATCGTATGTGGCTATTAAAAAGAGTTTTTCTACATAATTGTAATCTACTTTGTAAAAAACTGAGAGAGAGTCAGACAGAATCAACCTAAAGATGAATTTTAGCTTTGGCAATATCAAACTCATCATAAGTGCAATTTCATTATTTTGGAAGTGATAGAAACCACAATAGAATTCCTTGGGAAAAAAATAGTAGGAAGTTCTTACGCTGAGCTTTAGAGGCCAGTACTGAGGGGGAAAATGTGATGTTTGTGTAGCATTCCAAACTTACGTGTTATTTTATTCCTTTGAAAATTGATGTGAAGTCAGTGTAGTGAACAAGATCCCTGGTGAGCATATTTGACAGATCCACCCCTCCCCCACCATGCAACTACCCTGCTTTTCTTGATTTAGCAGTTCATGGATTTATTGAATACTTACTGTGTGTCCCACACATTCCTAGGTGTCAGGGATAGTACAGTATTTTTCTCTCTTTGTGTCTCTTCAGCTGTTAATGAAATGGGTTAGTATTAGTTCTTAAAAGTGAGGTAGCTGCCTATCCTGAAAGACACAGGTTTTGTAGGAGGAAGTAGCTAAGATTTAGTGAAAGGGAGTATATAGTATATATATATTTTTTTACAACCAAAAGAAAACTTACAACTGGATGAGATGGTGTGATTTAGGCTATATCTGGCTTATTTTTCTAGGAAATTTTAGACTATAATCCTTATCACATTTCACAATGTCTTCAAATTATGTTCGCACTTTCTATTAAAAGGCTTTTTTCTTCCGAGTTATTTTTTCTAAAACTTCATCGTGTGTCACATGAACACATTATTCTCTATGTGAGTTTTTTTCACTACATTTTAACACAGCGACCTTTTTTTCTCTAGGGAAATATTGAGGAAGTATAAAAAAAGATAGGAAGCTATGGTTGTACCACTGTACTCTAGGTAACAAAACAAGACCCTGTCTCAAAAATCAAAAAAAAACCAAAATATGTATATAGAAAAGAAGACAAAATATCTGGCCCACTATGTTACCCGTCATTCTGTGTGGAACAACGGAAAGTATGACCTTACTCACCGCACTACTAATGGAACGTGTTTGGATCAATACCAGAAGAAGACCTACCTTTTCATGTAGAGATGCCTGTATTTTGATAGAGATAGAGGACCTATCTTTTGAGCATATCTTTAACATTTTCTCTAAAAGGAGACCATCGAGGACCTTTAAATAAAGTAGTGTCACTCTGTCATTTTTTTCCAGCTTGATTTTGTAATTTAAACATTTAAAACATATTTTTTCTGAAAAGTATGACATTGCATACTTAACAGGACATCTTCCTTTTCACTCTTATGGGGCTAAGCTTTGCCATGTGTTTATCTCCTAGTTCAAGTGCACAATGTGTTTCCTCTGCCTGATGGACTGCCTCCTGCATGCTTCCTTTACCTTGATGTTAATGTTGCTGTTTCCCCAACAAACTACTCTGGTAAAACCCCTTCAAATTCCTCTTTTATGCTTCTTTCTACTCTTGTTACATTATTCTGCGTAAGCAGGAGACAGTCACAGTTACAAGTGAGAGATTGCCCACAGGGATTTATTTCTATGAACAAGAAAACTCCAGTTAAAGAACATTTCAGTGGTGAGCAAAGGATTTTTTTCCATATTCTGTCTTTTAAAGGACACTGGCCAAATCATTCTTGATGTGCTAAAGATTTTTTTTCTCCCTACAGTTCATCTAGTTTCTTCATTTGATCGTTTGTTAGCCTCTATTGTTTTTTTAAATGCTGCAATTTAATTTGAAAAAAGATTCTAAGTACTTATCATTGGGAAAAAAGGAATTAGCCAATAATTTAAAAATATTTGAAATACATTTTGATATGTTAAGCAAACAGACATTTTATATAAACATGTATAGTTTTAATAAAAATTCACAGGATGCTTTACAATATGTTTTCCTTAAGAGATTTCTAACACAGCTGCGGACAGATGTTTTCATTTTGGTTTTGAAGGCAGAAATGACAGTGCCCTATGAATAAAAATCAAAAGTAAATTCCACAATCAGGAGGCCTACTTGCTGCATTCCCCTGTTTCATAGAACTTGAGATTATACATTGGGCAAACTAATAGCCTGCTGATTCCAACCTCAATGAGTGACAGGGGACCCAGGGTGACAAAAGATCTAAAAATATGTCAGGCTTTGGCCATTAAAAGGCTTATCAGCAAGTAACAAAAATCAACAGAGCTTTAGGATTGCCAATGCAGGGATTTAAAAAGGTTCATAGCAAGGAAATATTACTAACCATCCTGATAATCTGTTGACATACAACGGCGGCCGCCTCCGTCACCACTTTCTAGCTGAGAGCTTTAGGTGATGAAAGGCAGAGTGGATGGAGGTGGTGCATCAGCGTTGATGCTGACAGTCCCATGGGTGTGCTGAGGTGCATGGTGCGGGGATATGGGCATTACAGTTATCTCAAAGTTTAGCTGTAGCTCTGAGGTCAAGAGGTGATTAGATCAGTATCTTTCTGGAAAAGGGCTGTCTATGTTTTCATATTCTCTATAACATCTCACTAGCTAGTCATTGATTTTAGTACTGTGAAAACTATTAGACCAAAAACATGTTCCATTAGTACAGTGAGTAAGTTCATACTTTCTGTTGTTCCCCAATGCCCATTGGCACAAAAATAGTAAAACAAAAACCAAACGAGAGTGCCTGAAAACATGAATAGTCAGTATGTGTGAATGCAAACTATTACCACGGAAGGGATATAAAAATGGTGTGCCAAGAATATAGTTGGGTAGCACTAGTAATTATTTATAAGTACAGTGTGCATTTCCCAGTCTATCTGCTGATGGATTCTTCAAAGTGCCACATCAGTGATATGTTAATGAGTTGATAAATTACCACAATTGGGAATTGCCTTCTACTATAGTCTGTCCTTAGGTGAAGGCAAGAATCAGAGATGGCTTTCTACACATTTTGCCAAGGAAGGCATATTCTTAATTTCTTACCAAATTTAAAGTGGGGATGAGAATCAACCTATTTAGCTAAAGAAACAGAAAAAATAATTTGCCATCTGATACTTAGAATAAGATACTTAACTAGAGGGCTGGAAAGAAAAGAGAAAGAGGACTAGGAACAGTGGGCAAGACTGATGAGAAGAGAGTCAAATAGAGATGATGATACCAGCAACGTGAAATACAAACCCAAAGGAGTAAGTAGGCATATATCAATATAGCTACTTCCAAACTCAAGTAACCAGCATACGACAGCAATCATAGAGAACTAGATCAACCAATTAATAAAAGCTTTTAAGACACCTGTCTAGGCAAGTTAGTTGGCAAATTTTTCTAAAGATAACTGTGTGAATAGCAATATGAAAGTTCTTACCATCCATTTGACATTATTGTATTTTTTCTAAAAAATTTAGTTTAAGGTATCTAATATGGCTCCACTAATAATTTCTATTGAGAATCTTGTCAGGATTCATCACTTTGATGTGAAATAACAGCTGAGTAGGAAAATGTCAATGGAATCAAATTAAGAAATAAAATTGCATAAGGAGATTGGGAAGATGTTGGTCAAGGACACAAAATTTAGCTAGACAGGATGAATAAGCTCATGAGGTCTGTTGTACATCATGCTGGCTACAATTAATAGCAATGTATTATATACTTAAAATCGCTAAGAGAGTATATTTAAAGCGTTCTCATCACAAAACTGTTATGTGAGCTAACACAGACATTAGTTTCAGGTAGCCATTCCACAATGTTTACGTAGACCAAGACATCATGTTATACACCATAAATAGATACAATCTTTGTCAGTTAAAAAAGAAGTAAAAAAACAAGAAAAAATTCCACAAACAATGGAAAAAATACAGATAATGTTTTCTAGATGATTCTAAATGAATTGGTACCAAAAATAATTGATATATGTTCTCTTCCTTCTCACATCAGTGTTCCTCTCTCTTCTCACATTCCTCCTCGCATTTCTCATGTACATTTTCCCTAAATAGAAAGCTCCAAGACAATCTTAAAGGGAAAAAGCAGTCACACAACGGCATGTTATAGCCTGAATGGGGTGTACAGGGTGAAGGTGTGAGGGAGAAGAACCTTTCAGTGTGTGTGTCATGGTGACTTCAGAAGGATGAGCTTCAGGATTTTGGCAATGCCAACATCTTCCTTTCCATATCTTCCCCCAAGTTTTAAATTTGCTAATTCCAATTCATCAGTTTCAAAATACCTAAATATAGCTCTCACTTTGGTTTCTGGTGAGTAGGGATTGCTTTTTCTATGTAATAAATTATTTAATATTCATTTCTTTCAAAATGTCTTCAACTAAAATAATTAACAAGCTTAGGCTTTTAGCCTTTGTTTTGCATTTTGCCTGCCATGGCATTGACCTGTCTTATTCTGTGTTCTAGAGCAGGAACTACTGGAAATTGGTGAAATGATTATCTGTAGCAGCTCAGGTTTGCAGGAGTCTCACAGAGAAAGGTGCTATTAGGATGGTGAGGATACAATGCAGTCTAAAATTGCTAAACAATATGGCACAAACTTAATTGCTCTTAATAACTTTTGTTTGCTTGCTCTCCATACAGCCCAACTACTAGTGTAGACAGAAACTTATTTTATGGCCACAGACGACTCTCAATCATGCTGTGTCATAAGATGCAGTTGGAATAGAGAATCTTTAAGATGTTTTCTAGCTCTGATACTTTTGATTCTATAACTGGTCTTATAAAATGTGTGCATTGTTTAAAGAGAAAATAGGGAGACTGTGACTGGAAAATAACTATTTTTAAAGGAACCATACTTCAATGGGTATATATTATCACCTTCAAAAAATTCCTTTTCAACTGGTTTTAAAATCAAGAATGAGTGCATCCTTCAGAATATTTTTCTTTATGTTAGGAATGCCACATAACTAAGTTCCTAAGATGAAAGCTGTTTTCTTAAAAAAAAGAAAAGAAAAGAAAAGAAAAAAGCACACCTTAGCATTTACTATATCTGGAAAATAACATGTACAGTGCACTCTGTTAAATGTCTATGAATGTAAAAATAACTTTTCCCTTGGAGTATTGGATAAAAATATAAAAGAAAAACCCTTCAGTTTTACTCTGAATAGTAAATGTATCCAACAATCTTTAAAGGCTTTGTATTCATCAAATACCATTCTAAGTACAGACATGAATGGCAAATATTTCTATGATCTTTCAGTGGTGGCACAGAAGTTTTGTGGATCACTCTCTCAAGCTGTGACACACCACCAATGTCAACTATTCAATAGAAAACATTCATAAGCAGTCAATTATGGAGTGTTTGACTCTAAGCCTGTGTCTACAAAAAAAAGCAAACACATGTTTGGAAAGTAATAAGCCAATGCATACGCAGGCAGGCCTTAGATTCTTAATGAAAGCTTCATTTCAGCTCAGCAAAATTTCCCATCCACCATTATTTTTTAAACTCATCTATTTTAGCCCAGTTACTGGTATTTAAGTCACACTGGTATTTCAAAAACCAATAATGCTGCCTCTCTCTATGTGAATTTCATAAAGTTAGTGAGTAATGCATAACACTACCAAATGAGACAAAAGGCCAATTTGAGGCTCAATGAGAGTCATTTTTCAGATTATTAATTTCACAAATAATTTTGGCTTTCAAAAATATTGTTGGCATTTAATGCAGATATCTAGTTAGAAGAATATGAGGAGGGAGGGAATGTAGTGATAATTTTTGCAGTGTATGTGAAAAAAACTTGTTTTCAGTAGGTAGAATATAAGAACCCCTCCCCAATATATTTTGTGCACTGAATAACCACAGATACACTAAGAAATCAAATCTATTTGTATAAAAAATGCTACTGATAAGCCTCAATGATAAAGGGATATGATAACCTATTCATGCCAGTAAATGCGTTTTGTATGTGTTAAAAGACAAAAACATTCAACAGCTTTTACATTCTGCCTTTTGTTTCCTTTCTGGTTGCCCTAGAGACCTAGAGGGTGATGATCATGCTTTACGGTGGTGTTTTGTGTTTACATTTGCAATAGACATTTCAAAGGATACATATGAAAATGGTTGGGCACAGGCTCCCAATAACCCTGAATCTCAGCCCTGTAAAGCCCAACTCTGATTTCTTCCCTAAATACCGGTGGTCAAGACCGTTTACAGTAAGAATTATCTAGAAATAAATACATTTAAGGGTTTCTAACTTTCTTAAGGATTGTCTACTTTCTGTTTTTTATGTAAATCTGAATCTGGCTACCAAAATAAGAGCAGTGGGGCTTATCAGAGGCTTGGGGTATGTGTGTGCCCGTGTAGAGGTGGTCTTGGGGGTGGCTTTCTTCTGATTCCGTTTTCCTCTTGGTTGGAAATGGCTTTGAACCACAATTAATAAGTTTTAGCTTGAAGAAGAACTTGATGGTGATTTTCATTTTGGAGAGCGTTACATTGTCATATGTTTAAGTAAGGTTAGCTTTCAACACTGGTCATTGTGAGAAAATGTGTATCTGCATCATGTGAACAGAATAAATTGGTCTGATTTTTCATGTTCGTTTCACCAGTTTCAAGTTATATAATCTATGGTACTCACACATTTTGAGCAGTTTGGAATATGATAACAAATCTGAGAGAAACTCAAACTAGGCCAGGCACGGTGGCTCATGCCTGTAATCCCAGCACTTAGGAAGGCTGAGGTGGGCGGATCACCTGAGGTCAGGAGTTCGAGACCAGCCTGACCAACATGGAGAAACCACGTCTCTACTAAAAATACAAAATTAGCTACATGTGGTGGTATATGCCTGTAATCCCAGCTTCTTGGGAGGCTGAGGCAGGAGAATTGCTTGAACCCAGGAAGTGGAGGCTGTGGGCAAGCTGAGATTGCCCCATTGCACTCCAGCCTGGGCAACAGGAACAAAACGCCATCCCCCCCCAAAAAAAGAAAGAAAGAAACTCAAACTAATCTCTCATCTTGTCTCAGAATCTAGATCTTTTCTCTAGTTGCCCCCTTTTTTTTGCAGGAAGCCACCAAGGGCTTTGAGATGTAAAAGAATTGTTTGAAGGCATACTGATAGAGTTAGTGACAGTCTCAACAAACTTTGAATCTTCTGGCCCCCAGTTTTTGCCATTCTACCTTGCCGAGCAATGAACCCAAGCATGATATAACAATTTCAGTGGAATTTTAAATTATAAGATTGTTCGCAATTGAAATATGGTCCCAGGAATAATGGAAAAGGTACCTTTCCAAACCTTAGTATTTGAGGCTTTTTAAATGATGTGCCTTCCCTTTATACATGGCTATTCCCCATTATCAAAAGCAAATTATTTATATTGAAAGTTCATCCTATACTTTTCCATTCAAGTATAAATCATTTTGAGTTTACCGGCATAATTAATTCATTTGTATTTTATAGCCAAGTCTTTAAAACATAAAATTCATCTTTTTCAATGACTGGATTATTATGGTGAAAACCTTGTTTGTTGACAGAGTGAGAATGTGATTATGGAAGCTGACTCGAGTGCACACTTTTAAAAAGTATACATTTTATGCCTTATTAAGACACAGCATCCAGATTAATGACCCCAGAGCAACAGAGTCCAGTCATTTCTTAACTCCATAGGTCATTGAGTTTTACAATAACCTCAAAAGTAAAAAAAGCTTGTTTTCTTTTTAAGATAGCTTACGAACAAATGTATGGATATCCTGTGTTAGAAATTATCACATTTTTCTGCTGTAGTGTTCTTATTAGAAGAGAAATAAGGTGATCATCCTGGTCATACATACATATACCCATGAATTAAATGAAACTCTTGACATTTCATATTCCACACTTTGTATATGTGAAATGAATTTGTATTGTGTATGTGTGCATGTGAATACACATAATATTGTAAATATGTATGAAAATAAGTATAAGCAATTTTTTTCCTTTTGTAAATCTAAACAGCCTGTTGCTTTTCAATTTTCCTGTTTTATAGTAGAAAATGATTGCAGGTCTCCTTACAGTCACTTGGCCTGCTTCTTCTTTTATAAATTTTTTTCTTATAATACTATTGCTGCTTGAGCCATTAAAAGTTAATTTGTGTGGAAATCTTTATCTTTCCCTGGTCTTCTGTACAAACCAATGAATAATGACTAAGATAAAAATTGACATCAATCCAGAAGTTTCAACTATTATCTCTAATTACTCATCTATTTACTTATCATCTTCCTAGCCAGCTCTTTCTTGGTTTTACTGAGGAAAATGTAAAAATATTTTGAAGCTTAATATTTACTCTAAAGCTCTATATGTATTCTATAGATATATGTTCTTGTTAATAACTGTATTTTACATATACTTGAAAAGTAATATAATACAGCTACTTTTTTAGTAAAACCTAATGACTACTATCTTTGTGGGGCACTGTAATAAAATAAACAGACAGCTTTGGGTAATGAAATGCTAGGGAACTTTTCAATGATTGCCTTAGCTCTTAGGAGATTATTTTCAATCTTGCTATGGTGAATCATTTCCTTCAAGCTCTTTTCCCACCAACCACAAAGTTGTGCATTTAAACTGTAGTCTAAGGATTTATGTTATGCATGAGAAAAAACTGTCAGACTTTCCAATAACATATTTATAATAATAACATCAAATTCTTAGATAGCACTTACTATGTGCAGGTACTAAATTCAGCACCTAAATGAACTCATTTAATTCTGAAAGCAACCGTATAAGGTAAGTAGTATTATTATCCTCCTTTTACTGATGAGGAAACAAAGGCACAGAAGGATTTAAATAACTAGCCATAGCCCTACAGCTTGTAATCCATAGAACCTAGATAAAGATTAAGACACATCAGTCTAAGCTGGGCTTGGTGGCTCACGCCTATAATCCCAGTGTTTTGGGAGGCTGAGGTGGGCGTATTACTTGAGCTCAGGAAACCCTTAGCAACATAGTTAGATCCTATCTCTATGAAAAATGCAAACATTAGCTGGATGTGGTGACATGTGTCTGTGGTCCCAGCTACTCTAGAGGCCGAGGTAGGAGGAGCACTTGAGCCTGGGAGGCAGAGGTTACAGTGAGCCCAGGTCATATCACTGCACTCCAGCCTAGGTGACAGAAGTGAAACCCTGTCTCAAAAAAAAAAAAAATAATAAATAAAATAAAAGACAAGTCAATCCAAAATTTTGCTCTTAACCAGTTTGCTAATCGTTAATAAAGTGCTTTACCTTTGATTGTCACTGTAAGAATTATCTTAGTCAAGAATACATCTCTTAATTCCTCAGGATATTGATGAAGATACTGGGGCACAGGAGTGTGTGATGATGTGCCCATGATCATCACTCGGTCAAAAGAAAGGACCCAGATCCCAGGGGAGCATTGTTAACAGCAGAAGTTCGTTTAAGTTTACTATAAGTTGAAAACACATTTGCCAAGATGATTTTATTAATCCATCCTGCTTCCGTGAGACAGTAGTCAATATAAATAGTGTACTTCCTCTCTCTTAATATGCTTTGTGGAGCTTAAAAATTCAGTTTTAGAGATAGTAAGGGCAACTTCACTCAAGGTTAGGGTTGGAAAAATAAGTGGTAGCCTGAAGGAGTGTCAAAACCTCACTTGTCCTGTTATAATTCCTGGGATTGTTCCAATCAATTAGTAGATTTTTCACTTTCTTCTTGGCTGCAATGTGAATAGGGAGGTGACCTTGTCTTTCTTTCATTCTTTTGGCTTGTTTATATATATCAGAATTATTACATTTTAACCTCAATACTACATGGTAACTTATGATTTTTAATTATGTTAGGTTTTTTTGCCTTAATTGTACTTGACTAGCTCTTGACAACATGTAGTTACTGAATTTGTAGATAATAAGCAGTGCTGGCACTTACTGTATTCACTCTGAGTTTGTGTTCATTTTTAAGCTTACCACCTATCTTTTAAATTCTGATAGAGATCTCAAATTGCCTTAAGAATAACTCAAAGTAAAAAAAAAAAAGCAATCAAAACCTTTACACATACAAATAATAAGTGAATCATTTATTTTTCACATGAAAATCATGCTCTACACTTGCCATAAACTCCATGTTTTCTTCTCTATGGAGAAAACCAAGGAAGCAGCATTACAATCCCTTTTGGGTTGAAGTACGCAGAAGTATCAATGAAAGTTTCATCGTAGCTGTCTCATCATAGACAAATTTTCTTTTGCAGATAGTACAGTGCAATTTTGTTGCACTTTTAAAAAGGTGGGGAGAAAAAAACAATATCAACAAAATGAATATATATTTTTCTCTTACACGTATTACTGGACAAAATGGTGGCAAATCTGACTTTTATTACCTTACAGACAGTATATTTTTTGCAAGTGTGATGATTTTTTAACCTTTGTGAATGTAAGTAAGCCAGAGAACCTCTGCAAAGATTCTTAAAAGTCTTCTTACAAGAGCCCATTAAAATGCTTATGTTTACTAATCGACAATCAAAAATGCTAATGTGCAGAAGGGCCAGGAAAAGAAACTTTAATTCATAAAACCTAGTAACCTAGTGTATTAAAGGAAATGATGGCTTTCTGATAGATTTTTAAGACGTAGCCTACTCTGGTTTTGATCATTTAAGAGTAAGTGTGATTTCTCTTAAAATTCATATTTTCATAAATACACTTCATGGGTTTTTTCTTCAGGAAAGGAGGACTACACAGATTTCACAAACATTTAAATGAAAGGGGATTTTATTGATCCTACACCGCCAGAAAACTTTCACGCAACAAAATGCTCTACACGCAGCAAAGATTTATGTAGCTAGGCTAGATAACCAAGGGAAAAAGAGGAGAGGACAGGACTCACTCAGAAATGCAGCAATGAGATTAGTACTTTCAAACTGGAAATTTAGTGCAGCCTTTTGTTTAGCCTAATCAGAGGTATTGCATTCAAGATTTTTGACATTTTTATTGCATGAATGCAGCAACTTATTATAGCTATCCACATATAAACTAATATGCCTGAGCCAACCAGACTATAGTCTCATCATTTTGTGCATAGTGTCAGATTTAGTTTTCTCAAGAGAGAAACCATAAAAAATATGACATTAATGCAAGTCAAAACAGGGTTCCCATTTTCACCCCTTGTTGTAATCATATTTATGATCATCGAGGATCTCTATTCTATTCTTCAATGCTGGTTTTGAAAACGATGATTACTTGTGTTTGAATGTAAATCTCACACATAAATACTGGAGATACTTGAGGCTCTACAAGCAGTTGGTTTTATCATTGGGTATTCGGGTAAAGTAAAGTAACTTTAGCTTTGAATCATCATTATTATTATTTCTTTAATGATGTTCTCGTGGCTAGTTCCAAATTCTCATATTGACCACAGGTCACTCAGAACTTCATTTATGCCCCATGGCTGTTGCAGGAGTGGCAGCTATACTGTGAAAATAGGAGCTTGGCTTGTGCTTTTTCTCCAGTCTTCCTGGGCACTGGAGTGATTTAAAATTATTCAAAAATTATCGAAGTTGTCTGGTAATGGGCAAGAGATGTGCTTACAGCTTAAACTGACAAATGTTAGCTATTGCCACAGTGAATGGTTGCAGTGAAGAATGCCAAAAGGAGCATTGTAGTGTAGCTAGATTCCCTGACTTTTCTACTATGGACTGCAGGCAGCTTAAAACACAAAACAAAACCAATTCTGCCTCACACACCATAAAGCTATGTTCTTTAGATGCAAGACAATAGAGTTTTTGGGGGGTAAAAGGGAGGGGAAGAAGCCCTGAAAATATTTAAAATTTTAACCTCAGGCACAGAGTAGACAGACTGTTATGATTTTTTTATGTTTTTAATTTTATAGCCTTGGTTTTTCTTCTTCTTACTTCCCCCTCCTCTTTTTTGTCTTCGCTCATGTTTCATTCCCTTCTCTGATGTGGAAAGTCACAGTTCAGGTGCAGCAGAGTCTAAATCATCTAAAGCAAATCAGGCCAGAAATGGGCTGATAATGAAGACCAAAAAAAGTGTGCCTGCTTTATACCAGTGAATCATCAGTGTGACAATGGAGTCTAAAGATTCTATTAGCATTACAGAAGCTCTCAGGAGGCAATCTACTTTTTCTCTCAAAAATTTTCAGTCTAGCATTATAGAAGCTTGATTATTAATTGAGATTGGTGTAGCTGTAGCTCAGTATGCTGGTATTTTTTTTCTTCCCTTTTTGTTTTTTTGTTTGTTTTCTTGTAAATAACTTTTGTAATAGTTACTCTACTTACAGTTTCTGTCTCCATATCTTATACACTTGGAATTCTCTTTCATTGAGTCATTCGATGAACGATTATGGAATACTTACTATGTGTCAGACACTGCAATGGGTGCTACACAAAGAGCAGTTAAATAAATAGAATAAATATCCTTACAGAGTAGATACTTACATTCTATGCTTACTCTAATTATACTATGCATGAATACGAGAAACGAATCTTCACTGTGTGCCCATTATATGCCACATGGTTTCTGATGTATTATGCCTCTTTCTTCCTTATAAAGATACTATCTAAAATTAAATTGTTTGGAATCTAGATATTTAACAAAAGTAATTCTATTCATTTTAAATTTTATAAAGAGTAGTTAGATACTCAGGGTACATCTGACATGTAATTTATCTGATATGTTATATGTTTACACTAAAATATAGTAAAAAACAGTATTTGTCTTTTCAGTTCTAAACAGTTTCAGCCCCACAGACTCTCTGGTCCACAGCAGTTTATAGAGGGACAGAATGCAAGGCTGCCAGTCTGAGAGCCACTCACATTGAATTGTGCGTGATTGAGAACTAACTCTGTGTTAATTTAATGGGAGAAGGAAGCAGACAGTAAGGAAATAAAAGACGGAGTGGAATTATGGATGTGTGGACATTGTGAAGGGAAAAAAGCAGCAGTAAAAGTATTTTAAATTTTGTATTGCTTTTATCATATTATGGTGGCTAACCCCTTTCCCCTCTAGTCTTCCTGGGCACTGGAGTGATTTAAAATTATTCAAAAATTATTCAAAAATTATTCAAAAATTATTTCAAGAGCTGTCATTTATACATTTCGTCATGATGTGCCAAAGGTCTGGGTAGTGAGTGTAAAGAAAATGAGTTACTTTAAGCTTCTCTGATGCTAAATTGGATGGAGTCTTATTTATTCTGAATATGTAGCTCCAGAGAGGGATATTAGAACATTGAGAAGGAAGGACAGGAGTGAGGTTAACTAGGGATTGCTTCTCAAGGGTTAATATGATTAGGAGCCAGGGACACTGAGGATTTTTTTTAGTCTGCTGGAGTTGAGGGAGAAATCTCCCAAATGAAACAGACCAGAAGGGAGGTATCATGCCATGGACTTTTCTTATTGTAGCTGAGCATATATACCTGCACTCAAATAGACACAACCCACAGGCACACATGCTGTTCCTTCCGATCTGGTTGTTTTTGCTGTGTGGCTCTGTAGTGGATAGCTGTGGATTTTGCCATCCCAGTATCCATTCCTCCTTGACGGAATCTGACTTCCTGTTGGGGCGCTCCCCTATTTCAGTGGTACAGAACTATGTCCCTTCTCTCCTTCTGCCAGCACTTGCTGTGGGCAAATGATCCACGCTGGGACAACCAACACATCCCATCCCCACTGGAAAGAGTGATTAAGGGATAAACACATGCCCCAAGCCTGGACACTGATACTCAATCTGTGATTTTCTTTGGAACTCAAAATAAAGAGACTTTTCCTAATGGAATTATTAAGATAATACAAATAGGGAGCTGTTAAGGGACCCAAAGTACAGAGAAGTAGTATGAGAAAAAGTTTCTCCAGGCAGAAATAGAGCAGAGAAAAAGGATAGCAATTGAATCTTGATATTGTTGCAGACTCTGGATCAAGCAATGACTGAAGCTAGATACCCTTGGATCTTTGGTAATGTGAGTCAATAATTCATTTTTCTTTCTTATGTTAGAATGAGTTAGGTTTCATTCTCTTGCAGTAGAAAGAGTTCTGACTCATAAACACGAAAAAATTATAAAAAGTTTTCCCTTCAGACAGGGTTTATCCCTGGTTTCTCAATTGCTATTGAGAAGCCAGCATAGAATTCTTTAATGATTTTCTTACTTGCATCCAATAAAGGCTTCTCCAAAATGACTCATTCATAGGAAAGTAAAATACCACCAAGAAAAGGCAAAGTTCAACAAGAAGAAGAGGCTGAGTGTGCAAAAATGTTTGTTTCCTTTCCATTAGTTTAAGGCTACTTTACCCTTTTGCCTTACTTTATGAATAGAAGTATTTGAGGTACATCTACACATACTTATATTTTACAGTAGCTTTTCCTTCTTTTCCTTCTTTTTGTAATATGTCGCTTTCTAAATATATGAAATTGCTCATAGGATACCATTGTCTTGAATTCAGTTGTGCTCAAAATGAAACCCATGATCTTTCTTCCAAATATGATCTTTATTCCAAATATGATCCTCTTTCTGTTTTCTCCAGTTTAGTTTGTGCCACCAACATTCAGCCCTTCACACAAACCAAAAATGGGACAGTCAAGCCTAGCAGGTTCCAATCTCACCCTCTGTCTTAGACTGCTAAGACAAAAAACTGTAGATTGGGTGGCTTGAGCAACAGACATTGATTTCTCTAGTTCTGGAAGCCTGGAAGTCCAAGATCAAAATGCTTGCAGATTTGGTTCCTGATGTGGTCTGTATTAGACCATTTCCATACTGCTATGAAGAAATACCCAAGACTGGGTAATTTATAAAGAAAAAGGGGTTTAATGGACTCCCAGTTCCACACAGCTGGGGAGGCCTTACAATCATGGTGGAAGGTGAAGGAGGAGTAAAGTCACGTCTTACATGATGGCAGGCAAGAGAGCATGTACAGGGGAACTGCCCTTTATAAAACCATCAGAACTCAAGAGACCTACTCAACATTATGAGAACAGCACAGGAAAAATCTGCCCCCATGATTCAGCTACCTCCCATTGGGTCTTTCCCACAACACATGGGGGCTATGGGAGCCACAGTTCAGGATGAAATTTGGGTGGGGACACAGCCAAACCATAACAAGGTCCCTGTTCCTGGTTTGAAGAGGGTGTCTGCTGGTTGTTTTCTCACATGGTAGAGAAAGAGAAAGTTCTGGTCTCTCTTTGTTTTCTTGTACGGACACTATGCACATCATGGGAGCCCCACCCTCATGATTTTATCTAAACTTAATTATTCTTAAAGACCTTCATCTCCAAAACCCTTCACACTGGGGGTTAGGCTTCAACATTTGAATTTTTGGGGGGAGCACAAAATTTTAGTTCATAACACTCTCTCCACATACACATCAAATGCAGCCCTCTATCATCCAGTTTTACTACCTAAATGCTGTATGAATTGATCTGCTAATCGCCCTATTTGTTACAATTTCTCTAACTCAAGTTCTTATCATGTCTCACCTCAATAGCCATGATAAAGCCCAGTATGGTCTCATCACCATTTAAGTTTCATGAAAATCTGTTCCCCAGATTGAAGTCATCCTAATCTGTCCAAAATGCAGGTCAAAACATGTTAGCTCTCTGCTTAAAATTATTCAGTGGATTTCACAAATCTTTTGGCACAATATAATAGACTTGTGTGACTTGTTCTGTGTCTTTTACCTATCCAGTCTCTTGTGGTGCTGTTGCATAGTTAACATTTCATGCCCTAATAATCAAAAGGTGCTTACTATTCAAGCACATAAATACACATAGACACACACACATGGCTGTTTCTCACGTGTGTGATGAGTGAATACTGTTCTCTTCATTGGAACCGCATTCTTTTATTACTTTTTTCACTTGGCTAAATCAGTGATATCTTCTTTTTTGTGGTTCCTATTTCTTTATGCATCCTTGAATCATTCTATTTCTCACTCTTTGTATTAGAGTATGAGTTTTTTAAATAGGATTATTTTTCCCCACTAGATTCCTTGTTTCATGAAGACAAGATCCATATTTTATTTTAAGTTTTATCTCTGTTTCTGGTGTAATACTAACACAAAGTAAAATTTTGCTAAAGTTAACTGAATCCCTAAGCCTTTTAAAAATCCAATGATTTGTTATATAAATTAATTATATATGTTATCAGTTATTTAGTTTCTCTTTTTAATTGCTGAGCATGATTAACTGAAAACGGATATTATGGAAATGATAGTGATTAAGCAGAAGCGTGAGAGAAGTCTAAGTGTGACCTTCAACTGAAACATTACTCAGCACTTTGTAAATCTGAATTATAAACAAGATATCAAAATCTTAAGGCAGAATTAATAAAAGAAAAAGATGAGTGAAGCAGATATTGTAACAGAGTGAAGATAAAAATCTTACTAAAGAAAATTTGTACAATACTGAGAATCAATGCCTCAGGATAAATAAAAGACTTTTGAGTTCTTTCGTGTCTCTCTTTTTATTTATTATCATGCCTTATTGTCAAACAATATTTTTCAAAGCAAGAACATAATTTGAAAAAAATAGCATCTCTATCATACTCCTCTTGTCCCTGAAATCTAAAATATCTTTATAAAAGTTTGTAATTGTACTGAGACAGAAGAGCAGAGTGGGCAGAAAAATGGACCCTTGAGACAAATCAAGTCTTGAGTCTCACCAGTCTGTCAACCTCAGCAAATTCTTAATTTTGAAAATCTTTGAATTCCTCATCAGTAAACTTGTGTAATAATCATACATACCTCCTCAAGTTGTGGTGAGGATTAAATGATGTAATGCAGGTAAAGTGTTTAATGTGGTGCATGGTACATAACATTATTTTATATACTATATTATAATATATATCATAATACATATTATTATTTCTAATAAGTTAACCTTCTGAAAAGTCATATGAATTAATTATAACATGATGGTTAACCAAGTTAAGTGAGTTTCTTTACTGTTGATTTCCCAAAATTTTAATATAATGATGTATATTCAAATATACCAAATACTCTAATGTCTAAATGTCTAAGGATGACAAGGGAATATGTAATGTTTTCTAGGGCCTGTGTGACAAAAGTTTAATTTTATTGTAGCAAATGTCATGGAACTACCATTTCATGCAAACTACTTAAGTAAATGCTACTTCAGGTGAATATTACTAAACTAAAATAAAATGAGAATATAAAATAGAAAAAGCAGCACAGGAAAGGCAGGGTGAAAGCAAGAAACAGTGGTGCAGTTACTAGCTTAGGGAAAATAGCTTTATTAATAAAATTCACCAACTTCGCCATTCTAACATACTGACTGAAGTCTCTAAATCTCATCACAGACTTGCCGTCATGGTTACAGGTATTCTCTATAGGAATTATAAGTAGACAACCTATTTTTCAAATGTCAAAATTAGAACATATCTTTAGGAGAAATAGACTTTTAAACAGTTAGTTGCAATGAAATTCTTAAATGATTTGGACGTCTTTATTTTACTTATCTCTTTCTATTAATTTTCTAAACTTAAAATTTGTAGACAATATAATTTTTTAGGAGATATCAATTCCCTAAGAAAAGGAAACATCATCCCTAATATATTTTAGAATGACATGGGAAACTTTTTACCATGATGAAATGTTGGCTCAAAAGCATGCTAATGAGCTGCTTTTCTTTGCTAGCTCTATGATTTTGAAAATGTCCTTTTATTTTCTGTGATCCACAACATTTTATAAAGCTTTGTCAAAGGGCAGGTCTGATAACACAGGATATTGGCCACTGAATTGTAATTTAGCAATCACATAACAAATGAATTTGATAGAAATACAAAACTAGTCAATTCTTATGAACCACATTATTTGAACTCAAATTATATTGTGAGGGTTTTTAAAACTAGAATTACATTAAAATTATTAGTATTTGTCATAGTTACTTTTTAACTTCTTTTACTATTAAGCTGAGATAAAGCAATGGTTATTTAATTTCACTATTTAGCAAATGTTTATGGAGCACTTACTGAGGGACAATCTACAATTTTAGGGACTATGAATGATGCATAGACCAGTAAGATTCAGTAAAGACAAGAAAACTACAAAACAACTAAATTAAGAATAAAAATTGTGTTAGAACATAAAAATGGCATTTGTATAATATCTTACTGAGAGAAAAGATCCATTTGTTCATAAAAATCAGAGGACATGGTATTCAGTGAGTATTTGAGGAATGCAAAAGGTCCTGAAAGATGGACAGTGGAGAAAGTTCTTGAAATGGAAGAAATACTTTATTATGTTGAAGACAAATTGTGTGCACTTAAGTGAAAGAAAGGTAGTTTGTCAAAATTACAGGTTTTTTTTTAAATCTCAGGTTTGAATTAAATGATATTTTAGGAAATACTAAAAATGATTAAGTCATGTTTTATGAACTCAGCAGTGGAGGCATCAAAGAAATGGCTTGTGGGGTTTTTGATCCCTGTTATCTCTGTTACTTCTCTCAAACCCACCCTAATAAAAAAGACATTGTGATTGAACAATTGGTGTACTTGCCATACAAATAGAGCTTTCTGATAAATAGTATAGTCCTAAATTCCAACCTCATTTCTAGAGCTTTCTATGCAGAAAATATGAAGCCATTACTGAGCACAAGGCTACTTAGAGCAGTGACACTCACATGAAGCAAAAAAATTATGATGAGATTAGCCATCTGTAAAAATTGTCAACTAAATAATTTGGAAATACCCAGTTCCAATCAAAAGCTAGGGCACACAGAAAGAAACTGACTATGAGCCATGAATCCTTTGGAGGGCATCCCAGCAGCTGCAGAGCAAGCCTGTTTAGAAATTCAGGTGAGCCCAGTGTCTGCCTCCTCTGTGTTTTCACAGTCTCTGGTTAGCACATAGCAGGCCATGTTAAAATGATTTGGCATTTTATTTAATTTGAGAACAATAAGCTCCTCAAAAGCACAAACCCTCTTATTTGACTTTATATTTTAGGTGGTACCTCATTGCTTAATGCCTAGCAGTTTGTTAATTCCTCCTTCTAGGCAGAAGGAAGCATGTGCGTCTGGGAAATAATAATACTTAAAATTTACTAATCTCTTTTTTTTTTTTTTTTGAGACCGAGTTTTGCTCTTGTTGCCCAGGCTGGAGTGCAGTGGTGTGGATCTCAGCTGACTGCAAACTCTGCCTCCCAGGTTCAAGCGATTCTTCTGCCTCAGCCTGATTATAGCTGCCTCTGCTTAGCTGACATTACAGGCATGTGCCACTACACCCGGCTAGTTTTGTATTTTTAGTAGAGACAGGGTTTCATCATGTTTGCCAAGCTGGTCTCGAACACCTGACCTCAGATGATCCACCTGCCTCAGCCTCCCAAAGTGCTGGGATTACAGGTGTGAGCCACCTGGCCCTACCTACTGATCTCTCATTGTGGTATATGTATGAAGTTCCTGTGCTAAGTGTTTTTTCACGTCTTATTTACTCATGAACAACCTAGCAACGTAGTGACTTTTGTTATCCACAGTGCTCAATCTCAGCTGTAGAACAGGGATCTGAACCCAAGATTCTGACTCCAGAACTGTAATCTGAAAATTCCTGCTACTTCCCACATAATCAGGCCTTGCAGTAATGGGAAACTCCTCTTTCTAGAACACAAATTATCAGATATTGAAGCCTACATAAGCTTCTTTGTGACAAATTCCTAACGATCATTATTCTGCCATTTGGAAAAAAAGGAATAAATCTGTTTCACAACACAGCCCTTCCAAATTTATCTTCTGAACATTTTTTCCTTCAGAACAAACATTTTCAATTTCTTCAACATCATTTTATATATCAAAGTATCTAAGAATACAGAGTTGCTAAGATTGTTTAAAAAATGTCATACATTTGCTCAGGAACTGACAGTTGGTTTCGTAGTTTTTTGTTTTTTATTTTTTTAAAAAATGCAGACTCATTGGGCAGGTGCATTGGCTCATGCCTGTAATCCCAGCACTTTGAGAGGCTGAGGTGGGCAGACAGCTTGAGGTCAGGAGTTCGAGACCAGCCTGGTTAACATGGTGAAAACCAGTCTCTACCAAAAATAAAAATAAAATGAAATAAAATGCAAGCCCGTCAATCTAGAATTTTAATTTCATTGCCCCTACTGTGCTTAAGCTTACAACAATTTATAAGTTTTTAATTTTTTAAAAATGGATATCTCTTAAAGTGTGGTGAAGAACACAATAAAATTGAATATTGAATATTAAAATTGAATATTTAGAACACATACATTACATAAAATCCTTGCATTATTAATATTTTCTCAAGTTTGATTTATGCCATGCATTTTGGGTTTATTCTCTTGTCTGTTTGGTTTCTTAGTTTGGCCACTATAATTTTCCACTTTTTGATATAGTCTTCTTTTTCTGAAACTAAATTGTTTCTTTGAAAAAGTGAATTAAACTCCTGAGGGAAGGATTGATTCATTGTTTTTTACAATAAGGAGGCTTAATTACCAAAAACATGACTAAGGGGATAAGCTAGGTAAGAAGTAGGTTATTCCTTGAAATATGGTTGCCAAGTATGACCAAAACAAATCAAAACAAAACAATAAACAATGAACCTTTTTCCCCACTACAGAATTGTTAACTGAAATTTGAAATCACTAATCAGTCACTGTTATAGTAGTAAGAACTCAAGTATTTCATGGTCTAATGTCTAGTTAAGCCCTGTAGACATAACCTGTTTTAATAAAGTGTCTTTGTTATTATAGGGTGCATTAGATATTTATCTTTTCCCTTTTAACAAAAGAGAGTTCAGTAAGATGCATTTGGTACTTTATGCCAATTGAAATAATAGAGAATTTATAAGTGCATACCTTATGACAAATATATGGCCAGATTTGTCTTCTGTATTCAAGTCTATCGGATGCTCTACTAATACAATACTGCTTTCAACAGAAGTATGCATCATGGTTTAAATGTAATATGGCCCATTGGTTTAGCAGTATTTGACAACCCTTGATATTCCTCTGAAAGATTCTCCATGACATTGAATTAAGAAATATGGTATTTCTCAGTTAGAGCAGTTTTTACTGTCTCATGCTTTATTTCTAATGGAATTAAAGATAACTCAAACAATTTGAAACTCAAAAAGCATGTTCGGTTCTGAAGAACAAAAACCTCTAAGATAGTTTGCCCTAGCAACATAAAGGAAATTTCATGTTCACTGTTAACTTCAAATCTCTGTCAGCGTTAGTGAGCAAATATTTCTCAGATCACTTCTTGTTTATTAAAATCGAGGGGAAAATAATATTTTAAATAATGTCAGATTTCAACCTTTCTTACATATTTATTCATGCCTAGAATGGCTTTCATTATGGATCACTGGAAACAGATTGCTGCAAAGAAAATAAGAACAATCAATGATAATGTATTACAACTTTCTAGGTGATGATAAAGCAGTTTTCTTGTTTAACATACTAATTCCTTTATGACATTTTCATTCTCAGAAGAATAATTTCATTTTTATATTGCATGTTTTCAAATCTTCTTTTTTTTTGCTTTACAATTTTCAGAAGAATGAGTCTTGTAAAGCGTGGTAATCATATTTTGGAATTCATCATATATAATAGGCAATGGTATGTGAATTGCTGCTTCAATTATATTCTGCTGTTAAAGTGATTTTTTTCCTTAAACCTTATCAAAAAGGAGGCACAGTAACTAGCTTTCTAGCCTTAAATAGCAAATGCTGACAAGCTGTTTAATAATTCAGACGTCTTTTTCCTGGATTGAGTTCATCTCTAAGCTTTAGTTTTATAGAAATGTTTAAATATGTTACCTCTAGTTCTTGCAATTTTATTCTAAAAAATATTTTGTAGTTCCTTTTATCATAAAACAGACTACTTTTGAATCTCATGCTAAGCAAGTTTGTTGTACCTCTGCTATTTTTACTTTACTCTGGATAGGTGTTTTTTCACAGCATCCAAGGAATAGTCATCTCAGCTAGAATGGGGTAAAGCCTAATGTCATGAAAGAGACTATATCCTGAATATATTTCCTTTGAGGTAAAGAATCTGTGTGGTTTATTTTCCTAAATGGGCCATAATGTTTTTCTATAATTTTGACAAAGCCACTTAACCTCTTTATTTCAATATTACTAATATTAAGTTGATAATTTGGCTTTGACATAAAAAAAAAAGGAAAAAAAAAAGAGTAAACTTTTCGGCAATACTAATAGAGCAATTGATGGTGGAAAGCGTAGTGTTCCAGGCTGGGGCTTATTCATGAAAATGAACAAAACAGAAATTTCCTCATCTACAAGAAAAAAGTTAGCACATAATCACATGGTTTTATGAGTATTAATTGATACACAAATGGTAAAGCAAGTCACCTAAAGTAGGTTCTCAATTTCTCTTTATTTTTCCTTAGTGTTTCTAAATTTTACCAATTTGCTATGTACAAGTGAAGTTTTTATTCTAACTCAAGGTGATAGTGTCTTAAAAGTTAAAGTATTTGTTCTCAGCTCAGATTCTTACCTGGTAAATTCTAAATTTCCAAAAAAAAAAAAAGAATTTTGTTTCTTTTAAAGCAATGTTAATAAAAATTACTTTGTTTTCCATCTTTTTGATCTACTTAAAGTTGGGCAAAGAAACATAGTCTAAAGGACATAGAACTTAATTTCAAAAGCTATTTAACAGTTTTTTATTAAAGTGGCATTCCTAGAAATTTAAGTCAAGAGCAGAAGTAGGATATTAATACTCAAGAAGGCAAAGGTCTTAAAGCAAGTGTTAGAAAAAAATACTAAAAATTTAACTGGAAAAATTAAAAATCTAGAATATTTCAGGGAATCTGATAAGGTAGATTCTATTTATCTTTGACTTCACGTATCCTAAGCTATGCAGTTTTGTCTTTTCAGTTTCCTTGCTGAAACAATTTAAGAAAGTGGTCACTTAAAAAATAAAGACATATATCAACCAGCCACAAGAGGGAAGTCTTGGCTATGTAAGAAGTAGTGTGCATACAGGGAGGGGTCCATTTATTTTTTTTCCGAAAAACCAAAAAATTCAAAAAAGAGAAAACAATAATTTTATCTTTTTTTATATAGCATGATGCAAAACCTACTAGAGAAAATTGTTTCTATATCTAGCAGGTTATCACACTTTTTGCAAATACAGAATAATACTTTTGTCAT
Organism: Cacajao melanocephalus; assembly: GCA_963573385.1. NCBI lineage: Eukaryota > Metazoa > Chordata > Mammalia > Primates > Pitheciidae > Cacajao > Cacajao melanocephalus. The sequence continues at coordinate 132,505 of CAUYLG010063981.1, read as the reverse complement.
ACACTGTTTCTCTTAACTCTTGAATCGTTTGCTTTCTGTGAAATTCAATATAAATTCATTTCTAAAATATATATACCTATATTAACCATATATTTTATGCACCTAATACAAATCATGAAAGTAATTATGACTTAGTTCTCTGAGCTAAGTACATCGTGTGGTATCTAATAATTCTCTCTGTTATTTATTAGTAGCATCTTTGGAATAAATTCTATGTTTTATCCAGCTTGAGAGTCATACATTTGTAATTATGAGATTTGGAATTTCAGATATTCATTTGTCAAGGAATAAATGAAAGTATAAAGTGTTTTTAATAAGATCAGCTATTAAGCTATTTGGAAATTCATAGTGAAGAGAGCCCTGAAGTGAATATTGAGTTTTGTAATGACATATTTTAATTGAAAAGGTGTTTGGTGGCAAGTTTTTGTTTGGATTCACTATTGGATTATTTCTCTTTGCATTCATGATTGCTCATCAAATAATCAGCCTCACATGGTATAATTATACGATGCGATTAATATATTATCTAAAGAATAGAATGTTCTGGCAATCTGTGGCAGAACAGGGAGCACAAAACTCTTAAACCCAACTTTGATTTTTGAAAACTTTATTAGTGACCTATGCAATAGGTATTACATTTTGTTTAACTCTCTTTCATCCTAAAAAGTATGTGATTTTAGACATATTAAAAAGTATGCAGTTTATTCATTGGTAAAATTGGGTGAAAATTTGATGTACTTCCATTCATATAGACAGCAAGAATATTATAAAGACATTTAGTGAGTACAGAACACACATGAATTATCCTGTTCCTTTCCATATTTATCTCTATACCTATTTAAGTTTGTGTGCTTTAAAGTTATAGTCATTTTGAGTATATACTTTATCATAATTTGTTTTCTTTATTGAGGGAAAATTTGTACTTAGTCTAATTTCTAAGTTGGTTAGTGATATGGTAACACAAACTAATAAATGTTGTGACTTTGGTTATTAACCTCATTTCTAGGGCATTTCTATGCTCTAAAATGAAAATCATAAGTTTGCTTAAATATTGGGTTAAAGCATACCTTTTAACTATAATTATATATAACATTAAACATAGTATACTAATCCCACATGCTTAAGTCCTATCCTGACTAAAATATTACCTAATATTCACGTTGTTTGGCTCTTTTGTCATGTGAAGAATTTAATAAACTATGAAGTGTGTATGTTTTATTGGTGTGAAACTCATCACTTCCTAGTTTGAAGGGAGCCTGTTCTCTTGGAATTATTTTGTTGTTATCTTGAGCATACAGTTAGTAATTGCCCATGTTCTGAAGAACTTTCAATGGGAAGACAGACAGAATCTGTTATGTTTTCCTTCCACTTGGATAAATCACTTACAAATAGTCCCGTTGTGATTAAGCATTTATTTTACAGTGCAAAATCTATATGGGAATCATTCTTAACCTGTCTCTAATGTTCATTTTTATCATCAATCAAGAAATATAGAAATAAAGGAAAAACATTTAAAAAAGACATTGCATGTTTAACCAAAGTTATAAAGGGCCTGGCAGAGAAAAATGCTTTTATGAAAGCTTAGTTTTGTTTTAATGTGGGACCAGGTATAAATTCATATATGGCACCTTTGTTTCTGTTTTAGGCCTTCAAAATTAGACTTGAGCTCTATTTAATGGTATGGCAGGATGCTGTGTTTATACAAGAAGTGTTATAGTCGTACTGCTGATCTAGATGTTAAGGTGAGCAGGAAGCTCCTAGACTATGGTTACATAAAGAATTAGCGAACGAAATGAAGGTGGTTTAATTCCCAAATCACTATTCGAATTACTAAGGATTAATACGGTCTTATTTTCTCTTTGTTCTATTGGTGTATTGCATGAATGTGCATTTGTTGAGGAGAACTTAAGTCATTCCAAGAAAATGTGTGCTTCCTTATCAAACAGAAATCAAAGCTTCCTTCTTCAGTGTCATATGATGTATATTTTAATATTGTATATTAGCATTTTCCCAATTTATTATAAGACCAATGGTTATTTCAGTTTAAGTAGAAACTAATGGTGATCTTTCTACCAACACATTAGGTATACACAAGACAAGCTTTTTAATTACCATCTATGAATTTAGCTTGTTTTCCTCCCAAAGTATTGTTGGTGGTCTATGATCTTCTTTCGAAATATTTATTGTCTGCAATATGATGTCATTAATTTATAAAAACAATATTTTATATTTAAAAATCAAACTGTAGCTCTAAACTTACACATAATTTTTTTTAGCTAAGGATTCTTAAAAATCTCAAACCATAGTGGTTTTTTTCTATTTTACAAAGTTAGCACATATGCCTAATAAACCAACATACTAGCAATGCTATTAGTATAATCTGCATATTAATAAAATGAGTTTTTCATGAAGAAATTAGTATAACATTTCCAGAAATAGTTACTATTCCTTTATTTTAGACTTTAGAGATATGAATGTTCTTCCAACAAATTTAAGGCATTTAACCATTTATAGAGAGCTTAGGGTTCTGATGAGAGCTGTGAGAGGTGTTTTTAGGCAATATTATAAAGAAAGAAATTTATTGGTTTGGAGTTATTTCTCCCATTTTACTAATATCTCTTTATATCCCTGGGAAATATATGTTGTCATCTTAAAGTTATAATTCAACACATCAGGCAATAGCCAGAAAGAATAATAATTTTGGTTCAAATTTGTTTTTTTGCTAAAAGCGTCTGACTCCATTTTTCTGGTTTGGTTATTCTGCACACAGCTCTTATCTGAAGGAAGTGTTTGAGCTCCCTGATCTCTGGCAACTCTAGTTTGAATATGTGGTCTTGGTTCAACCAATCAGATGTTCTTGTCAAATACTTAACTTAGCCAGAGTTATTTTTGTTGTCTGAAAACATTAGTCCTGACTGGATTTAGAATTAGAGGTCGTATACTTTATTATCATCTAACCCAGACTGAGGATGAATGGGAATGATATTAATTATCATATTGCGACAAAGAGTACAAACCAAGGGTGTCCCAAGTAAACAGGATATGTGGGCACTTTACTTCAATGGTTACTTAAATGATTAGCTGACACCAGCTTAATATACTAGCTTCCTGGCAGAAGTTGGATTTTATATTGTGACTCTTGATTTGAAAGGCATTCAACATTTGAGGAAATGAATCTGTAATGGTACTAGGATAATCACTCATGCTGATATTTTAGAGCGAAGGGCCTCTCATAAACGAACTCTCAAATCACATGTAGGAGACTGCTTACCTGAATGATTCATGATGCTCTCTCTAGGGGCAGGGAAATTCCAAGGAGTGTCTTTTTTTTCCCTCCAGAAATGATTAGGCTTTGCTTAGCCCACTTGCTCTGCTAGTCCCCACGTTTCCAGGGTGACACCACAGTGTTTCCTGAGGATTTCTTCTTCACCCAGCTGCAAAACTGATCATCTGGTGAATAGGTAATTATGGGCTGAACTAGGAACCATGCCGGGATGTGAATGTCTAGTAACCACATAGTGTTTGCATTGTAACTAATGAATACTCCCTAGCCTAATATAACCCAACCTAATTACCCATAAAGCTTCGGGTAATTTTCACTTGACCCTAAACTTTTTGTGCATTTAGCTGCTTCTCTACCCAACACTGAATGATAACTCAACAAGAGAGTAGTGAGCGTGAAGAGGAAAGGTTGTTCTCTCTGCAATATGTCATTTTTCTACATAGTGTCTTAATCAGAGAAAGTCATTTGTTTCATTAAGTTCTCATTTACTTACCTAATTATCAGTTGTCATTTGGCAAAGAGCCAGCCCAAGAAAAAGTACTTCAAATATATTTTGCCATTTGTCTCTTTTGTTTTTGTTCATAAATTCTCTTGTACAATTTTTGTCAGCATCCACTGTAAGGAAAAAGGTAGTGAGGTCACGCCACTAAATGAACAGAGCAGTTGAATGTGTCTTACTGGGTTGTAGGTTTCAGGAAAATGTCTTACTTATTTCTGCATCTCCAGCACCTACTGCCATGCCTGTAGCATAGGAAAGCGCTCAATAAATGTTTATTTCTTTCTGTGGTCATATGCTTTGAGATTTTTCCAGGTGGATGCAAAGGATGACACTTAAGGCACCTGGGGAGAATATTTCGAGTCTACCATTTATAATTAAAATATGCTATGGAGGTTATTAAAATAATTTAGTTTCCTAACAGAAACTTTGGATATTAGATATTATGACTATGAGCACATTACTAAGTAATAACAGACAATATTCAATAAAATAGCAGTTTACAGATTACATTCTCTAATACTCAGTATACATAAGCCTTTCACTATGTCCTTAGTCACAGTCTAAGCACTATGGAAACATCCCAAAATCCAGACAAGGATGGGAAAGGAAAAGACATATATCAACACCATGGCCATTGGATGCATAGGTTCTAACAAGTTTAACATCACTGACCACTTGATGTATAAAAATGATGGAATTAATATGAGGAATAATAAGGAGTTTGAGAGAGGTCACTGAGAGGACAAAGGAATTCTTTAGCGCTATCTGGGTTTTGATGAAACTGTATCATTAACATCTTCTGGGAAAATTTATCAATGAGTACTATGATGCCATCACTGAGGTTTTGGGATCCAAGGTCTTTGTTAAAAACACGGTTACATGTGAAGGTCAGTGAACTATCCTGATTTCCTGATTATTGCTGCAGTTGATGATGAATATAAAATAAATATCTAAAAACCTGGCTGACCAGAACTCTGTGAAAATGCCCTCTCTTTTAGTGTTATTATTTTTTAATGTATTGCATTTACCCACTCCATATGCCTGGTGAAGAAATGAGAAAGCGAATATGAGATAATCATATCTTTAGGGTGTCCTGAGACATTTGGCAGGAAGAATATTAGAGTTTCTCCAGAAAATTACAAAGACCAAATAATAATACCAATGCTACAGGAGGAAACAAGCATTTTATACACCACCATGGTCGATTCTGTGGCAATTTTAAGTTGTTTATTCTTAAAAATCAAAACATTTAGTAAGTAGGAAAAAGGATCACAATTCTGATACTAATTTGAAACTATTAAAACACATTTAATATGATTTTTAAAGCACTGACCGAAAATGACATTGATGAGAACAACAAAAAAGGATTGAGTATTGATTGCATGCCTGCTCAGTAGCTTTTGTGTAGTGCGTTGAACATTGTTATCTACCTCACAGGGAAAAAAATTTAACATCACACAATCCTCACATAAGAAACATCACCGTAAGTGGTTACTGCCATCCCTGTAGAGTGAGTGTGCTAAGGAGTCACTGATTTAATAGCCAGAAGACTAAATTACCCTCCTGCATCTGAAGCTGCTGTCTGTGGGTTAGGGTTTGTGGTCTGTGGATAAGGTAAGGAACTGGGGAAAAGGAAGGGAAACCACGTACAGCTGTCTGTGTTATAAATGCTGTGATGGCAAACAGGAAACCTTTGTCTCTAAGGACTTGTAATCTGACATCTGTCAAGAACACTAAATTCTTGTCTAAAAAATAAAATGGGGCTAAATTGACCTCTTGTCTTAAAGGTTCCTGAAGGGAAGAAGAGAATAAAAATATGGAACTCTTAGAATCAATAGCTTAAGTCACTTTGCAGTATCTTGCTGAGTTTGAAGTCCTGGAGGTTGTTGTGTCACCTTTTACTGATATTAAATGATTCCTTGGAGTTATTAAGAGCTAAAAGCCTTAACAGAGATCATTTTGGTTCTTTTGTAAAATAGAGTTTCCACACACTCTTTAAACCGTATTTACACTTACATTTGTAATAAGTATGCAAATATCCAATAAACACAGCTAGCAGCAGAATAGCATCACACGTATTTATCAATGAAAACTAAAAGAAGAAACAAAAACACTAGCTTCAGATAATATAATGATTTAGAAAAAAATGCAAAATATTTAAGTATTTATTAATTTATCAAACTTTTAATAAGTACCTTTTAGTGTTAAGTTATACTGCTAATCATTGAGAAATATCACAATAAGAAAAAACAAAGGGACTTAGAGTCAGGTAGAGAAAACAAATAGTAATTAAAGTATGATAAAAAGAAAATGGAAATTTTAACTCTGATAATGTCTACAAAGGGATGGTAACTGAATCTTGGCTATCATATATACATGTATATGGGAAATGTCAACCTGATCAGGAAGGTCATAGGAGACATCCCTCAGGAATAATCATGGTAGATGAGGTCTTATTTCAAAGTTGTGGTCAATGAGATGAAGAACTGGAGGATGATAAATGAAGATGATATTGCAAGACACAGTTAACACTACCTGTGAAGGTTTTTAGCTTAAGGTTATGTCAGCTTAAACCAAGAAAACATGATTGAGAGTCCATTTTTTTTTTTTTTTTGTATTTTTGCTCACCAACTGGTTGCTCTAATTGTTCTGCATACTTCGAATAACCATATTTGTACTAGTGCTGATGGAATTCCTAGGAAAATTGAAGGTAACATTTAGTAAAGGCTCAGATGCATGGGACCCTGATCTGGGTTTTGCATGAACTCTTGGATTCATTTAGGCATAGAGTGGAAAGTAAACAGGTATAGGTCTTGATATTAGAATTTAAAAATATGACACATTAAATTGCAATTAACATAGAAAAATATGTATAAAGCATTTTGATTAAATGTTATGTAGAATCATGATTTTAAAAAAGACAACCAAGCTGGGAGTAAAAGATATTTTGTAGTTTGGTAACTGAGTTTGATATTGTGAAAGTAGTTTGAAAATATTCTGGACATGGTGGCTCTTGCCTGTAATGCCAGTACTTTGGGAGGCTGAGGTGGGCGGATCACTTGAGGTTAGGCATTTGAAACCAGTCTTGACGAACATGGTCAAACCCCATCTCTACTAAAAATGCAAAAATTAGTTGGGCATCGTGGCATCCACCTGTAATCCTAGCTACTAGGGAGACTGACGTGGGAGAATCTCTTGAATCTGGGAGGCAGAGGTTGCAGTGAGCCGAGATCATGCCATTGTGCTCCAGCCTGGGCAACAAGAGGGAAACTCCATCTCAAAAAAATAAAAGAAAAGAAAAAAGAAAGTAGTTTAAAAATTCTCATAAACTGTACAAATACAAGAATGAAAATAAAAATACAAACTGACAACTCTGAAGAAAACTCAAACAAGATCTTTACTTCTTTCTGTATTACTTTTATGTAATAATGCATCTCTCTACATAGTCAACTTCCCAATTCAAAAATATAGCATTATTCTTGATTCTTAATTCTCATTCCATTGATCATAAAATCCTGTCAATCTTACTTTCTTAACAGCTCTGAATTTAATCAAACATCTCCATTACCAATTCCTCATGGTGTTCCATGAGATTTGTGTCCCCACCCAAATCTCATGTTGAATTGTAATTCCCAGTGTTGGAGAAGAAGCCTGGTAAGAGATGATTGAATCATAAGAGCAGACTTCCCCTTTACTGTTCTTGTAATAGAGTTCTCATGAAATCTGGTTGTTTAAGGTGTGTAGCACCTCCCCAACCATCTCCTGCTCAGCCATGGTAAGACGTGTTTGCTTCCCCTTCAACTTCTGCCATGATTTAAGTTTCTCAGGGCCTCCCAGCCATTCTTCCTGTACAACCTGTGAAACTATGAGTCAACTAAACCTCTTTTCTTCATAAATTAACCAGTTTTAGGTAGTTATTTACAGCAGTGTGATAATGGACTAACACAACATTGTATACCATAAATGTATACATTTTTGTCAAGTATTAAAAGAAAAAAGAGAGTATCTCTTCTCTTGGCAGAACTTCATGGTGTTACAGATTATATTTTCCTTTGCGAATCTCCTTTGCTTTGCCTCCTTTATAGGCCAAACCTACCCTATCCTTATCTTCGGTGCTGTGATATATTCTTTCTTGAACTATTCTAATACTTTAAATCATTGTATAGTCCGTTCTCACATTGCTATGAAGAAATACCCAAGACTGGTAATTTATAAAGGAAAGAGGTTTAATGGACTCACAGTTATGCATTGCTGGGAGACCTCAGGAAACTTATAATCCTGATGGAAGGCAAAGGAGAAGCAGGTGCCTTCTTCACAGGGTGGCAGGATGGAGTGAGGGTAAGCAGGGGAAATTATAGACACTTATAAAACCATTAGATCTCATGATACTCACTCACTGTTATGAGAAGAGCATGGGGGAAACCACCCTCCTGATCCAATTACCTCCACCTGGTCCTGCTTTTGACACATAAGGATTACGCATATTGGGATTACAATTCAAAGTGAGATTTGGATGGAGATACAGAACCAAAACATATCAATTATATTACAGAAAAATATTGCTGTTGGTCTACTCTAGGCATCTTTGTCAAGAACTCTTTGTAGTCTACGCAAACAAGTAGCGAAAAATAAAACTGAACTAAATTATTGGTAAAAGTCTTCAGCCCCTGCTCCCCTTCCCCACAAAATGGAAAAAGAGAGACAAAGTATATTAATGATATTAATGGACAGATATTACCCACAAATATTAAGAAAAATGAAAGGGAAAAACATGATTTCTGGACATGTTGGACATAAATATATGGAATTAAAGATTACCAAGATGGTCTTTGTATTCTCAGAAGAGCTAGCAATGATCAATAGAAACTACCATGGGTTCACTAAAACAAGTCAATTTATTTTCATTTTTAATTTGGCTATGGTTCCTAAATAGATCAAGTTAATATTACAGGGAAAAGTCCAGTTGATTATTATTTTTAACAGCCTCTCATATTATCTTTGCGGACAAGATGAATGTTTACAGGAGACAGTATATTATATGCAATTAAAATAGGTATAGTCAATTAAACATTCATGCTGGAAGAATAATAGAAGTTTCTAGTCCTACTCTAATCAGTGTTTTAATTAATTATTGGAATAGAGATATGAGAAGTGCATTCATCCAATCTACTGTTTGAACAGAACTTCAATGAATCAAATATTTATTAGGTACCTATTATGTCTCTGGCACTGTGCAAGGAGAAGAATCTGATAGATTGATTGCATGTTAAGGCAACCAAGTAATTGTAATTCATTGTAAACACAATGTAAGCGCATGAGTGGTTGATAAGGCAAAAAAATACAATTTGAGCCTACCAATAGAAAATAATGGGGCAGGTTTAAAGAGGGTGAACTGCAGGTTCAGATTCCTTGAAGTTTTATATGGATTGACATTCTTTACAAGTGAAGAAAGGATAGACTATGTTGTAGCTATAAGTAATCGTCACATATCTACTGCTAATAACACAGACTTATTTTTTACTCACACTGATGTAATTCTTCTCAGTATGTTTTTCATTCCAGGGACCTCACTAAAAGAGAATATCTCATGGGATAGGGAAGGGAGACATTAAAAGCGATGAACTAAACTAGATCTTGAAGCTTTACTTGGAAGTGACATCCTCACTTTCATGCATATTTCAATGGCCAAATTGAGTCAAATGGCTACTGCAGAGTTTGAGATGATGTTTTATAATCATTCTCAGAGAATGGGAAAACAGAATTAATATCTCAGTAAAAGGCTGTAAATATTTTAAATAATAATACCGTTTCTCATATATGCCACTGGCTATCCATTGACAGTGGTTTTTCACAAAACCGAGTTAGGAAGGATTCTGAAGTTAGATCTAGACTCAGTGAGGAAGATGGCTTGTGTTATATGATCATGATGTGGGTGAGTAGAAACATGTTTGCTATACATTTTAGTCTCTGACATACGTGTAGTGTCATTGTTGAAAATAATTGAAGGACTGTTATGTGGATGAGGAACTGAACTGAGATAATATAACAGAATTAAGTTCTTAATGAGAAGAAAATTTAGTGAAGTGTGTCTCATTCAGCTAAGGTAAAAACATTCTATCACAGCTTTTTGAAAATGATATGCTCGGCTCTATAAAATGAGACTTTTTAAATTATTAAGAGTATTCACACAATTGTTCCATGCCAATATATGGAACAATTGTACAGCAAAGCTGTATATTTCCATTTTGAGTGCTAAGTAATTTTATGTTTTTTTCTAAGTATAAGAGTCTATGAGTTCATCATTTAGTATAAAGACCACACTTGCTGTGTGGTCTGGATTCTAGCAATGGCCTTGAAGTAATAGGTTCCAGTTATGCCATATGCAATTTAAGAACATTGGGCTATATAATCCCCAAGGATCTGTTATGCTTTAAATTTGAGATTTTTTTTTTTCTATCAAACATGTATTGAGTATATACTCTCTACAAAGTATTGTGCTAGGTCCTAATAGCACCTAATATGTCCTAAAAATATGAATACAGATTCTATCCATAAGAATCAACTTAGAGAAGAAGATAAAAGTGTATATAAGTAATGAGGAAGTAGCTGCCAGAACGACCAAAAGCGTAATAGTGAATGAGATGTTCTGATGAGAAAGTAGCTAGAGGTGGTGCAAAGAATTGTCTTTGAAAAGTTGGAAGAGTTTTGTTAGACCAAGATGAAGAAAGGGAAGACAAAAGCACATTTCAGAAATTATACGACTGAATTGTTTTTTTCTTCATCAAGTTCCCAAGAGCTAGAAATCACTTTAAACTTTTAGTTCAAGACAGTAGACTAAGACTATGTTTTTACTCAACCCCAAACTTTACAACCACAAAAGGCAACAAAGCTATTGGACAAAGATTAAACTCATAATTTTGGAAACAAAGAGAAAGGCCATTTGGTATTTTTGTTTGTTTGTTTGTTTGTTTTTGTTTCTTTCAAGACAGAGTCTCACTCTGTCTCCCAGGCTGGAGTGCAGTGGCACCATCTGGGCTCACTTCAACCTCTATCTCCCGGGTTCAAGCGATTCTTGTGCTTGAAGTTCTCATGCTTGAGTAGCTGGGATTATAGGTGTGAGACACCAAGCCTGGTTAATTTTTGTATTTTTAGTAGAGACAGAGTTTCACTATGCTGGCCAGGTTGGTCTCAAACTCCTTACCTCAAGTGATCCACCTGCGTCGGTCTCCCAAACTGCTGGAATTATAGGCGTGAGCCACTGTTCCTGGCATCCGTTTGGTATTTTTAACATTTGTTTAGAGCATAGAAAATGGATGGAATGTGATTGAGATATCTGAACAGAGAAAAATATCATCCCAACACATGTGAGAAAGGGTTAGGCAAAGGTTAGAGCCATACTTCTCATAAGAAAGACTGACTAAAGATTTTTTCCTCAGCATGTAGAGCATGTGTTTGCCATAGGTGTTATTACCCTTGGGAAAGTTATATTTACATAGAGAAAAGCTGATAATATGTCTATAAAACTAAAAGCAGTTGTTAGAAATATTCCCCCAAGAATGATGTCAAAAGAGATTTGTAATTCTGGGTTATTTTAAAAGAAGTAAAAAGATTTTGATAGAAATTTGCCAAAGCTTTTAGCAGAAAATATAAATTCAAATATGCATTTTAAAGTCCAAAGGAAACTTACAGGAAAAGCAATAGAATGTATACACTTCAAATTATAAAAGTAAAAAAAAAAAGAATAATAACAATAACACTGTATTACACCATCTAAGGAGAGATTCTCAAATTCAGTAAAATAAATATGCAGAATAAAGCTATGCTTTCTTTACTAGAGCTATGTTTAAAACAAAGACACAAAACCTTTGAAAATAAGAGATTGTCAAAGGCAGGTATCAAGTTAAAGAAATTGACGTGTGAATTTTAATGTCAGGCAAAATAGGAAACATAGCAAAAAGTCTTAAATGGGAAAATAAGCTTAGAAGATAGATAGGTAGAGAAAAAGAAATAACGAGATCAAAATAACAAAGAGCAAAAGCAATTGTTATGAACTCATTTCCCATTAATGAACATATTCTCAAAGTGAGCTTGAGAGGTAAGCCTCATTTAGTTTTAGTTTTCCATTTCTCCTTACGGTGTATACCATTAGGGTAAGAATATTTCTAGTGTTTAAATATACACTTTTGAAAGTAAAAAGTATATCTCTAAACACAAACCAGTCACTTCATCTTGTGCTCATCAGAAGCCCCATCAGTCTGTTCCAGAGTTGCTCTCTGAGAAAGGTATAGGTTACCAAAATGGAATATTCTCAAGGAACGTTTAAACAACGTTGACTCTCATTACACTAACTGTAGATTCATAACCTTATGTAAGATACTATGCTGCTATGTGTGTTTCTGTGCACACCAAAGCACACATTCTTCTAAAATACCTAGAAACATTAAAGGAAAAGATCATTAAAAACGTGGTCACAGAGCAAACTGCCTATCTGCCAATATTATCATGCTACTATAGCTGCATTTTCTGATCATAATGCAAATAAATACATATTAAATTAATGAATTTACAGCAGACAAAAAATGGCACCTTGACCTTGAGTTTAAATAATGCCCTTCTAAGGAATAGTTGAGTAAAGCAAAGAAGCAGATATTAGAGCCTGTTAAAAATGAATTATAGTGTATTACATTTAGAAATCTATGGAATACATTATTTAGAGCAAAATGTATTACTTTAATGCATTGATTAGATAGTGGATATGATACAAATAAATAAAATAAGCCTGAAATTCATGAAGGTGACAATGAGCCAGTCAGTAAAAACTTGGTAGCAAGAACTTCTTGGCAGAGTAAACAGAGAATGCAGAGGCCTAAGGGTAGCTGGTGATTTTATATGTTCTTGTTATGTTCTAAACATAAGCAATAAATAAATGAGTAACTAAATAAATAAAAATCCAGTGTATTTTTGGCAAAGAAATCAAGGAAGAAGAAAATGGTAAGGCAGGAGGCTGGGACAGAAGGTTTGAGGCCTAGTCATTTAAATGATCTTTTAGGCTAAGACACTGAATTATTTATTCGAAGAACATATATTGGAGTACATTGAAGACTTTTAAACATAAAATGCTGTAATTCGATTGACTACTGTGCATGAAGATTAAGTAATGTGAAGCAAAAAGAACAGGTAGGAGGCAATTGAAGTAGTTGAGAAGAGAGCTGATGGAAGCTTAGAGTAATTTGCTAATGGTAGAATAGAAGCAGATAGACCCATCGTGCATTTTGAAGGCAGAGTCAATAGTAATTTGTGGTGAACTAGATGAGGGACATGGGGTATGTGAGAGGTAGGGAGAGAAATCAAATATGACTAAGATGGGGAAGGTTTTTGAAAAGACAGACTTTTTTGGTATGCATATATTTATGACACCTAATAGATGTAGATGTTGTGATACCAAGTAGACATTGAAAATATGAATCTGGAGTGAATAAATATGAATGGGAAATATACAAAGTTATAGTAGATATCTAATAAAAATTACCAGTCTATCAATAGATTTGTGAATACCTTTCTTCATGATGATCAAAGATCAGGAAAGTACCCTATTCCTAATAGAAAAATGGCTTGAAGGGCAGAGTTAGTTGCTATTTGGTTAGCTGTATAACTGGTCCTCAATGGTTTTGACATTCAGAACTCCTCCACTCTGCAGTTCTCTCTGAAAGGATAGTACTCACTAGAAGCCATGGCAACATAGGGAATGAAGTGCTGCTTTATCAATAGCCAAATCCTGAACAATTTCTGAGTTAGAGCTGTGATAAAGCTGAACTGGAGAACCATACTTAAGTCACAAGAACCAAACCGAATTATTTGTTTCAATTCCCTTTTTCGGAGTCTAAAATGGGTGGAATTTATCCTATCCTGGTCCAACATAGTTGCTTTTAGTTCAGCCGTTGTGGAAAGCAGTGTGGTGATTTCTTAAAGAACTTAAAACCGAATTACCATTCAACCCAGCAATCCCATCACGGGGTATATACCCAAAGGAATACAAATCATTTTACTGTAAAGATACATGCGTGAGTATGTTCCTCTCAGCACTATTCACATGAGCAAAGACATGGAATCAACCTAAACGCCCATCAGCGGTAGACTGGATAAAGGAAATGTGGTATATATACACACCATGGAGTACTGTGCAGCCATAAAAAAGGACAAGATCATATCCTTTGCATCAACATGGATGGAGTTGGAGGCCATTATCCTAAGCAAACTAATGCACAGACAGAAAACCAAGTACCACATATTCTTACTTATAGGTGCAAGCTAAACATTGATAACATGTGGACCCAAAGAAGGGAGCAACAGACACTGGAGCCTACTTGAGGGTGGAGGGTGGGAAAAGGGAGAGGTTCAAAAACTTCCTATTCAGTGCTGTGCTTATGACTTGTGTGATGAAATAATGTGTTCACTAAACTGCACTGATATGCAATTTTTCTATATAACAAACCTGTACATGTACCACTGAACCTAAAATAAAAGTTAAAAGAACAAACAAGAAAGAAGAAGAAAAAGTAAGAGAAGAAGATGGTCAGAGCAGAAAAGCCATCTGGACAGAACAACTTATTTAGAGGTGCTTATATTCTGAACATGGAATATGATGCATGATTTCTAAGGCATTAGTAGTAAAATTTGCCCTCAAATAATTTCTTATGCATTGGCCGGGCAGATCTGTAACTTGTTTTGTCTTGAGGAGGAATCAACAGAAAGTAGAACTGAGGTCTCATAACGAGGGGAGAAGGGTTTGATGAGACCTCTTCTCTCACAGAATCTTTTAAAAAGGTGTTTTTGTGGTTTCATAATAAAAGAGCATCAGGAGAATCAAAGAAGTTAAAACACAACCAATTTCAAATAAAATGCTAGAAAATACTTTTTAAAGAAATGTATAATTAACCTGTCAGATTCTTTACCTTAGACATTATTCAGGCAAACAACTTAAAAATATTCTACTGACAATGGGGTGTAATCTACCTTATTGAGAAGGACTATTTGCGACTGTACTTTTAATGTTCTACCTGTATTATATATTTTTTGTTGTGACAAATCTTCAGTATATAAGAAATATGAATAGCATTTGTATTTACATTAGCATAGATAAAATTACAAGGATTATCGATCCCTATTCTTTATGACGTACGTTTGTTATTCTATTTTATGAAGATAAAACTACCCTTCCTGAAAAAGTGACGCAGATAATTCTATAAAACACCAGTTTGTGGTAGGAAGGAGTGGGATAGGTGAGCAATAGAAAATACTTTTATGACCAAAAAGAGATTATGTTTGTGATTCTCGTTTTCAAGAATCTTAGTAGAGGCTTCAAAATGAAATCGAAACTACAAATCAACATCTTTTTCAGGCAAAAGCGCAAGTATTGAACAGACTCTTATATACACAAATACACTCACACAAATAATTCCTTTAATAAAACGCACATATCTCTTTGTGATCTGACTATTGCATTCTGGTCTCCTTTCATCTTTTCTTATATATCTAATGTTCTAGGCAAAGTATATCACTCAAAGACCTTCCTGGTCTGGCCACTCTGTACTCAGTATGCCTTGAATATGACCCTGAGAACATTTTTAGACACTTAGAATAGTATCTTAGTTTTCCCCACAAAAACTGACTTCATGCTATTTGGCTACATCATTGTCATTTATAAAGATTCAGATGCTGAAATGTCATCTCCTGGGGAAGCCTTCCTTGACCTCTCCAGTCTGGGGTAAGAGTTCTCTAGTATTCTTCTGTTGCACACAGTACTTCCCTCAGTTATCCTAAGCATCACACTATCGAAGAACAGATAGGAGGCAATTGAAATAGTTGAGAAGATAGCTAATGAAAGGCTGGAGTAATTTGCTAATGATGGAATAGAAGTGGACAGACCCACAGCGCATTTTGAAGGCAGTGTCAATAGTAATTTGTGGTGAACTAGATGAGGAGTAAGGATACTTCCCTCAGTTATCCTAAGCATCACACTATAGCTCTGTCTTCAGTTCAATCATCTCCTCTATTCATCCACTTTTGGTAGAGACCATATGGTCTAGATTCTGACATTTCTAGAAGCCAGCACAATGTTGATCATGTGCTAGGCACTCATGAAATATTACTGAATGAGTAAGTGAATTAATAAATCATATCTTTCATTTTGTGAGTTGTCTTCCAAAACTACTCCCCCTGCCAACCTGTTCATCTTAGAAGAATGGTATGTAGAAATCTAGTACAAGAAGAGAATTAGAAAGAAATAAGAAATAATATTTATATTCATATATAATAAAATATAAATGATTTCATATATTGATAGAAATGGTTATATTTTGTTAATATTAGGTTGGTGCAAAAGTAATTGGTCTTGATTATTACTTTCAGTGGCAAAAACCTCAATTACATTTGTACCAGCCTAATATTATTTAGATAGATGGCAAGTAGAAAGAAATCTTAAGAGTTTATTGTCTACTTAAGTGAGAATTTTCTTTATTCATATTATTTAGTTTTTGAATCATATAAGGAAAAAATCAAAACACGTTTTGAAAGTGTCCAGTATTGTTACCTAGATAAAATAATCTTTTCATAGAATAGACTGAAAAATGAAACAATTGTATTTATTGTGTTTTTATGATTACCATTCAACTTACGAAGCAACTCTTTTTGCTTTTGATTTTATTGTCCTATTGGTTTATTTTTTGTCTCTGGGCTTCTAGAACAAGACACACAATTATTATTCTAATTGCTTCTTTCTTTTTCCACATGTATACACACAGAAAAATAATTTCAGTAAAAATTATATATTCTATTACATTTGCTTGTCTCCTTTTCTCCATATTTTCTCCATATACTACAATTTGCTTATTTCTTACATGTGTATAATGATTTTGCCGCACATAGCTATGGAAATATCTGTTGCTGTTACCATTTATGCCGTTGGTTGGGCAGCTTATCCAAGGCTAATCATTGAGTACTCTGAATCTCAGTGTTCCCATCTGTAAAACAGATGATAATAACCAAACTTGTTATTGCAAGAAACCATGTGAGGACCTAATTATAAAAAGTATACTATTGCTACATGTTGATAACAGGAAACAGACAAATTCCTAGGCAGACAGGAAAAGGCCCCTGGTGAAAACTGACCTTCAAGTCAAAGACAGTTTAAAACCTGAAAACTGAGCTGCCAGTTCTGGATAGAGTCCAGGACCAGAGGGAATGAAAACCTCTATCTCCATCTTACCCTCTCTCTCTATTGGTTCCTTCTGGATGGTGCCTTTTAACCTCTAGAATGGTGCTTTTTCCAAAGCCCACTCATGAACTTATCAGTACACACTCCCCCATTATAAGCCCATAGTCGCCCCAGACTCAGCCTCACAGATGGCTACCCACTTCAGTTCCCCGCTTGTGTTGAGAGCTTTTCTGTCACTCAGTAAAATTCTTCTCTGCCTTCACTCTCCTGTGTCCACATGTTTCATTCGTCTTGGTTGCAGGACAAGAACCTGAAACCTGTCAAACAGTGGATGTGAAAAGAGCTGTAACACACACACCTGGTCACGGGGCTATGGGAGTGAAGACCTACGATATCTCTTGGGGGCTCAGACCTCAGGACTCCCTGAGTAAAAGCTGTTGAACCCCTTGGGGCTCTGTGACAGCTGGCATCTCCTATTTTTAGGGTGCTGTCATGTTTCTCTCATCTAGACATAGGCATCCAAAGCAGAAGCCATTTGTGGCATGTGTGGTCCAGCCATGGGCTGAGCAAAGCGGCATGGCAGGTGAGGGATCTGGGCTGGGGTACAGGCTGAGCACAGCCTGCTAGGCCGAGCAGGTGGAGTGAGTCCAGGCAAAGGCAGTTGTAGGTGCAGAGATTTGTGGCTAGCAAAGTGGCACCAGAGGAATCCTTTAAGAAATTTACTACTTTTAACAACATTAAAACACTAATGTGTACTGTCTGTTGATGTCTCTTTAACAACTGTGCAATTTATTAGCTATTAATAGAAAAGACAGAGAGTATTAGCAAATGTCAGCTTCTTTCTTGTCACTGGGTACTCTGAGGGAAAGATGAGCTGACAGAACTGTATGTCTATGTCTAATTCTCTCCTTTGATGTATTTACTTCCTACTTCTCTTAAGTATGAGGGAAACTTTTATTGCTTTTTCTCAGCACGTCTGCATCAAGTTCAGGACACAGAACCTGAGGATACTGACCTATTCTCCTTTCTTTACTTGAAGGAAAAGGGTTCCAGAAAAAGGGGATCTGAATTCCTAAATGATTGTGATTATTCTATAGTCTCTTTTATTTCTTGCTTATAGAAGTACAAATTTCCTTACCTGAGGAACTTAGAAAGGAGGAAGACCACCTGTGACTGTCAAAAAGGCCATCCAGAGGCAAAACTCCTTATCTGGGGAAATTATAAGTAATTAGATTTCCCTACTGTCTAAAGCAGGCATCTGGTTCCAGATTTCTTTCCCTGCCCCTGCAAAATTTATAAGTAACTACAATTTCCATACATCTCCTGAATGCCATGACGAATGCAACCCTTGCTAACACTAAAGCACCAAAATGTCTACAAATGTAATCATTTATCATGACCTACATGGTTAATATGATCCAAATTTCCCTGAAGCTCCTGCCTTAAGGTCCACAAATGTTCCTAATGAAAAATCCACCATGGCATGCTTAGTCCTCTCGCCGAGGCAAGGCGCCATGCTGCACTCTTCTGTAGCATTTTCTTTCTGATAAACTTTCCTTTTTCAAACTTATATTGTTGCCAGTAAATTCTTTTTACCAACCCGCCAGCTGACCACTTCCCGATGTCAGGGCTCTGACACCTCACCTGGAAGTATGCATTAGGAAAACGTTTGGAAATGATGTGAAAAGATGTTTTAACAAAGATGAATTGTTTAACAGCATACTTATTCAGATAGTTATAATAATTCTCCAATCTACTTTTTAATGAGTAGATGTAATCCTGGGCAGGTCCTCATGAAACAACGCAATTCTAAATTGTTCCAGGGTTCTTTGTTTCACTTTTTTCCTGTGTCTATCTGGTAAAAATCAAACTGATAATGTAAATATTTGTGGCAGCAACACAAAAACCTAGTGTTAAATGGCAATAGAACTCACAAAAGGAAATGCTCACTTCTACCATGTGAAACTGGGATGGGTATCACATATTCCTAAATCCACTTGAGTTCATGAGGCTCAAGTGGAAGGCTTCTGGCTCTGAGTTTTCTGAACCTCCAGATTACTGGGAGAATATTTAAGAGGGATTCTGAAGTGGCTATGCACTCTCAGAAATCCATACCTGCAGCTTGGATGCTCATCCTCTCTAAATGAGCATTGTGTGGTCAGGCCTGAGATTTTGGCTTTTCTTTTCTCTCTATATGGGTCATGTTAACAGTAAATTATTTAGGCTTAAGCTATGTTCTCATTACACAAATGCAGAATACTTGAGTAAAATCAGTTCTCTTCACTATTTTGTATCAATGGCGTCAGGAAACTTTCTAATGAGTAGTTTTCCAGTCACACAAACAGTAGCACACAGATCAATAAGCATCATGCAATTTGAATATTGAATTCACCCTTTGAAGTGGCCTTAGAAAGTTAGCTCATTGATGTGGGAAAGCTTTAATTGCAGATGTCATTAAATGAACACAAAATCCAAATGTCAAAAGCTACTCTGCATTGGGAGAGCAATGAAGTTAAAATATCCATGGTCATCAAAGTGCTGAGTTCAGGAAATTCCAGGAAATCACAGGAGTCCTTTGAAAAGCCAAGAGCAGTTGGGTCAACATTAGCATACATTGCGTGAATAAAGGGCTGCTTTTATTCACTATTATGTTCCATTTTTTTTAAATGTAAAGATATATTTCAATTAAAGTGCCAAGATGATAACGCCTAAGAACATTTGAATGGCTTCTCTAATATGCAAGATTAAAATCAGTTAACAGAGCTAAGTAGGCAGTTTAAGAGTCTAGATTTGAGGCTAGGATGTCAGGGGTGAGGCTATCAAATACATACATAAATCATGAACTTCTGTGTCTGCAGGTTTCACAGCACTGTAGAGCTTAAATCTGTGATAAAAATGAGCAAAGGAATAATGGCATAATTTAAATTGCTGAGGAGTATAATTTTGCATTCAGGTGGTTAGACTGGAGTTGTGAAAATGGCGGAGAGGGAAAAACTGGGTGATAAAATTTCAACCTGAACTTTTAAAATTGACTGTCACTCTGAAGATATATAAATTGCTTTTTATTACAATCACTTCACATAGTGGAAATGCAATAAATATTAGTAAAATTATTTATAATTATGATAATCACAATAAAACTGCTAATATTTATTTATTGGGTGTTATGATGCCTAAGGCTTTGTTATAAATGCTTCTTATATACTAACTAATTTGATCCTCACAAAACTATACAAAGCAGATTTATTACTGTCCACATTTTAGAAATGAAGAAATTTAGTGAATTAAATATACAAAGCGATAAAGTGATGAAGGTCTGTATAATACTATGGCTCTTCCTCTTAGACATTATTCTCTAAGACATTCCTCTGAAAGTTAGTTTTATTTATCTGTTTATATTACATTCACTACTCTAAGCTCCTCATTTCAGAATTGGAAAACTGAGCATTTTTGCTTTCTATTAACAGCTTCAACTCCAATATTAACTTCCCTTATTCTTTATAGTTATCAGCTACAACTGGGTAGCTTTTGAATTTTACCACATTAATTAGTATAATTTCTCCTATTTCGTGACCATTTAGTCATAAAATTCTTCTAGAAATGTTAAGGACAATTTCTTCTCCTTTATGTATCTGGTAAATTCAAGGAGGAAACTCAAGCCTCTCTTTATACACTGTTTCTTTCATGTACAGCAGGGAGAAACATAGATGGACATTTATCCAGAATAATAAAGCAGCATAAGTACCTGCTATATATGTGTAATAAACAAAATGGAAACAAAATATATTCAAGTAGGAGTTAATTGAACTGTAGGCAACACAAAAGAAAATGTTGCTAATTTCCCTAGTGATTGGAAAGTTCCTATGACAAAAGTCTGATGCCACTATGTACTGGTTAGGGTAGTCAGCTGTGATTAATGCAAGAGTCTCTATACTGAGGCTCACTGTATTTAGAATACAACATCAAAGCCTGGACGTATTACCAGTACTTAAAGCAGCAATACTTGGGAGAGTATTTACCTTCTGATGTGGCTATAGTTTAGACTCAACACTAATTGCTAATATTTGTCATTTCACAGTTTATTGATTGGTTGGTCTCTGTTGCTTATTAAGATATGACTTGTCAAGTACTTGCCAATACCCTCAGTTGTTGAAAGTTAAAAAGAAATTCCCTCAGAAAATTGCAGAAAATGTAGCTCACAATTATAAATCTGGGTCTCATTATCTGAAGAGTGGGTCTGGGATTTCCAATGACTTTACTCTCCTATACTGTGCTGTTTTTATTAAGGCTTTTGTTTGCAGTGTATTGCAGCTGTATGTGAATTCAATGACCAACTTAAATTTTCTCTTATTTTCCACTCCTGACATTTCTTCATTATTCAGTCTGGCTATTTCCAGCGGCAGTAATTGACATACTGTTTTCTTCAGCAAGTATTTAACAGTTCATTATATATATATGTATATATATATATACACACACACATATATATATGTGTGTGTGTGTGTGTATATATATGTATGTGTGTGTATATATAGATATATATGTGTGTATGTATGTATGTATGGCATTGTGTGTCCTGTGCTCTATTTCTTTGGCTTTTCTTTAATTGAACTTGTTTAGTCCTAACTTCCACAATTTTGTCAACAACATTCAATTCTTTAGCTATGTCATCAAATTAAAAAGCTACTAGTTTGCCTTCCTTCTTTTTGCAATGTATTATAAATTAATAATCATGTGGTGATAAGACTGATAGTACCCTTAAAAATTCTTACCTCTTCACTACTATCTAAAAGATTAATTCCATGATGCAAACTATACTTAGAGTTAAATAGTTTTCTTTCCATAAAAGACCACCAGGTTTAGTATTCGTGTGTTCTGTATTTCTGTTTTCTTCAGTAAATACAAGAAGTCTGAGTTTTCTAGGTCATTTAATATCACCATATTCTTATCTCCATTTTTTTCCTGTCTGTTCTGTAATTTGACTCATGATCTGATCACTCCCCATCTCGACTCTTCAAGCGCATTGACTATGCTCTCTGGAACTCAGATTGTATTCATTTCCAGGGCCACCATAACAAAGTGCCATAAACTTCATGGCTTAAACATCCTCTTTTTCCCTCAGTTTTGGAGGCTAGAAATCTGAGATCAAGGTGTTCTCAGACTGATTTCTTCTGAGGCCTTTTTCCTTAGCTTTTAGATGGCCATCTTCCTCCTGTCTCATCACATGGTCTTCCCTCTATAACTGTACCCAAATTTCTTCTTCTAATAAAGGTACTATTCTTACTGAATTGGGGCCCACAATAATGACTTCATTTTTACTTAATTACCTCTTTAAAAATCCTGTCTTTGAATATAATCACATTCTGAGGTCCTGCAGGTTAGGACTTCAACATAAGTATTGTTGGAAGACAAATCCCAGACTTTGAAACCTGTATACATAATTTCTTCTGTAAACATTCTGTTAACCTTTTATTTTTATTTTTATTTTTTTGTATTTCAAGTCTTTCTCTTAAAGTCATTTCTTTTCCACAGGTATTTTTGTTTATGATTTTTATAATGGTGGCTATGGCATATAGCTATTAACATATACCTCAGATATGCCAAGCCTGGGGGTAGTTATCTTCTTTTGCATGGTCATAACTTAGATCTTATCATGATCAAAACTTTAATACCTTCAGTATTACAATTTTGCATTGTTCATCTTTGATGGCCCCATCATTCCAACCGTCTCCCACCAATTGTGATCACTGACTGACCCCATTATTTTCCCACTGTCTGTATGCCCTATCTATTCTTTTTCTTTTTAATTCAGTGTAGCTCCCTTTCCTTCTGCTGCATTAATCTGGGAAACTCCAGTCCTGTTAAGCCCAGCTGTCTCTCGGCTATTCACCAGCATCCCAAGAAGATGAGTAAGGCTGGAGGCATATTACACTATAGTAATGGCACTATTTTAAATTAATATTATAATTTGAGGTGGCCCTTGAAACACCAAGTATTTTTAATATGCTCACTAGGTCAGTTTTTCAACTCTCTAAGTTGACGTTTTCACACCTTCTCTTCTTTCTTTGAACCTCTTACAATCTCTCCCCTATTCTCACTTTCACTGGATGATCTCACTTTTTTTTTAATTGATGAAAGTTAAAGCTACTAGAAAAAAACTGTAGTGATCTGAATAATGTCCCCCTCCCTCTTCCAAAGATGCTCATGTCTTAATTTCCACAACTTATGAATATTACATGGCAATAAAGACATTGCAGATGTAATCAAGTTAAGAATCTTGAGACGGGAAAATTATCCTGGACTATTCATGTGGATGTGGGCCCAATGCACTCACAGGATACTTAACAGAAGGATACAAGAGGATGCAGTGTCAGACAGTGGGAGATATGACAATGGAAGAAGAGGTTGGAATGAAGCAAAAGATTGGTATGAATGAGGAAGAATCCATGAGCCACAGAATGCAAGTAACCTTTAGAATATGGAAGCAAGGAAACAGATTCTCCCTTGAAGCCTTGGAAAAGAAAGCAGCCCTACCAAAACCTTGATATGGGATATCTGATCTCCAGAACTAAAAGAAATATATTTGTGTTGTTTTAAATCACTAAGATTTTGGTAATTTCTTACAGCAGTAATAGGAAACTAAAATACAATTTTACTTTATCTTCTGATTTTTAAGTCTATTAATACCAAATTTCAGCCCCCAAATCCTTCTTCTCTCCTCTTATTTTAAAATGTTAAACAGAACTAAAAGTTGTTGATATTTTTAAATGGAATATTGTCTCACTTATTCAACTGTGAACTTATACATGATAAGGTATATTTAGTATAGTCATATCTGAACGTTTGATATTGAAATGTATATTTAAGAATAATAAATTATTTTTATTTTTTCTTTATACTTATTAAAGTAGTATAGATTTTATAATTGAGTATAAGAGGATATTTAACAGGTAAATTTAATATTAGGGTTAATACAATGGCTCTTAAAAATATGTTATGACATAATGCAATGGACATGATTGGGTTTAAATAATAGTCAAAGTGATCTCACATGCTTTCGGTTTGCAAAACATTCTATATCTTATCAATTATTTTTTCCTTTTCTGTCTGCCCTAACCTAGAGTCATACCTTTGACCACCAACTTAATGTAAATCAAAAATAAAATTCTAATCCCTGCAACTGTCTGAATGGACCCCTGCTTGACTAAGGGCATTACGAAATTAACCCGAAAAACTAGTTCAGACCGTGATGGAAAGGGGGAGCTTGACAGTCCTCATTCTACCTTTCTCCCTTTTATACTTACTGATAAAATGGACTCTTTAAGTCTGATAAGAAGTATCAATGTTTACCATCTGTTCTCTCTAAAGCCTGCTACAAGAAGGCTTCATCTGCATGATAAAACATTGATCTCTACAACCCCTATTATAACCCAGATATTTTCTTTTATTGATTCTAGGTCTTCAGATAAAAACTATTTCAACCAGTTGCCAATCAGAAAATCTATGACCTAGTAGCCTTCTTGCATGCTCCCCAACACCCCATCTTCCCACCTTCACCAACCCCCCAATCCTCCATTGTATATCTTACATGTATTGATTTATGTCTTATGTCCCTAAAATCTATAAAACCAAGTCATAGCCAGACCACATTGGACACAAGTTCTCAAGATCTCCTGAAGGCTGTAAGGCTGTGTCATGAGCCATTCGTTACTTGTGTTTGGTTCAGAATAAATTTCTTCAAATATTTCACAGAGTTTGACTCTTTTCATCAACATTAACATTTCCATTTTCATTTCCAACACACATCACACAATAGAGAACCATGTATTTAAAATCATTCTCTTAACCTACCTTTTCTCCAACTTTTCCATCTACAAAATTATTCCAATATTAATCCGGTTTATCGAGCAAAACACCTAGACTTTGATTCCACACTCTGAGTGTCTATGTCCATCACTCAGCAAGTTCTTTCTATTCTACCAACTCTTTTCCATATCTCAGTATTTCCCAGTCTATTCTCCCAGTTTGTTTAAAATACTTAGCTTTGGAGGTAGTAATAGCTTTCCTTTTTCTTTATTCTCTATTTGGCATCTATGAGTCTAAGGGCTTGAGATCCAGATGCATAAGATAATCCCCACTGCCTTACTTTGAATACAGAACTGAACAAGCAAGAAAATTCAAGGGAACTTTATGTAATGCAACTAACATCAGAGAATAAAGGAGAAGAATTTTTTTTTGTATTAGAAAGCATTAAAGATAAGCCAGGAGGTTTACCCCCTTGTATAAATTGTCTAATTAAACTCTGAAGTTTCTAATCAGAATTTCTTCATTCCCTCCCTCGCTTCTTCCTTCGTTCTGTCTCTTTTCCTTTCATTTTTCCTTCCTTTCATCCTTTCTTTTTTCCCCTTCCCTGTATCTAAAATCTTCCTCCAACTTTAACCAACAAAAACAGAAAACAGAATAAAACAAAGAAAAGTTGGCAACTGGAATAATTGATCACCTCAGCTTAGACGGAGAAGACAATACAGAGATTAGGAGTGGAAGGTGGATATTCCTTCATTCAAATATTTATTGTGCTCCTATTATATGCTAGATATTACTTTGTTGCTAGAGATATAGTAGTGAACCATGTAATGTTTTTTCCTTAAGAAGTTAATAAATGTGAAAACAATTTGTAAAATGATCATTTTTCTCAAGAAATTAGAATATCTGGGAAGGAGGAAGGATATTCTTTTAGATAAAGTTGGTAGAATGTTTTTATGAGAAAGTGACTTTGAGAAAAGACGTAAACGATTGGGGGCTATCTTTATAACCCTTAGAGGGAAGATGCTGAGGGACGGAAGGACCAAACTATTTGTGTTTTAGGAACCACAAGGAAGTCACTGGAAAGAGTACGGTGAAGAGGGCAGTGGTAGGAAAGAGGCTAGAACACAGATCAAGATGGGTGTTTTGAAGTTTTGCAAAGAGTCTGGATTTGATTCTAATTCTAAGAAGGATGGAAATTTATTAGATGGTTTTAAGAGGGACATAACTGAATTTACATCTAAAAAAATCATCGAACCTCTATGTAGAGAATAAATGATAAACACTCATGACCATAGAGAAGTGACACTCCAGTGACAGAAGCGGGTGGTTTTATTCTAAAGTGGTAATGGTTAAGCAGAAGAATGATAAACCTTCATGGACTGACAAGATAGTAGGGGAAAGGGAAATGAGAAAGAGAGTGCATAGAATCTGGGAAGGTAGATGTGCTCCCTGAGATCTCAGATATGAGTTGCTTTGTGGGCATCCACAGAAGAACAAGGTCTCACTTGCACTTTGAGAATCAGGAGCAGTGGCAGGTGTCAGAGTGATATGGTATAGTAGGCTCTCCTGAGTCTATATTCAGAGTGAATTTCATATGAATTATAATAGTTTGAGACCAAAATAAATAACTCCCTTTATATCTTTTCCTGGGCTCCATGTTTTGGTAATGGACTATGCGGACTGATATTAAAGACCAGTGGGTTACTTTAGAGTATATTTGTCTGGGATTTTGAAGTACTCAGCAATGGGGTGCGATGTTCTGGTCACTGTAATATTTTAGTCATGACATAGATGGCATATGTTTCTTTAAGAGACTTCTATTCCTTCTTGGATTAAAGTAAAGTGATTCTTAACTTAGTTGCCTATCCCTGACCTCTGGATTAATGCACACCATCAAATACGGGTCGTACGACACAGCAAGTCAGTCTCCAATTAGTCCCAGTTGTCAGGCACCTGATGAGGAAAAGTTGGTCTGGAATAAATCTGCAGAGCATTGAGTTACTTGATTTTCCAGTGTTACAGAAATGGAAGAAAAGATGGCGGGAAGGGAATCAAAAGCTCTTTCTCTATTAGTGGGATATAATTAGAAAGAATGAGAACAGAATGAAGGTAGCTGTAGGACCCCAGGCATTTAAGGAATGTTTCAGCAGAACTACTCTGTCAAAAGTCAATCATTTAAAGATGAGATAAAGGAAATGTTGTCCAGGAATGGTGACTCATGCCTGTAATCCCAGCACTTCAAACGAGGGGAGTGGATCTCTTAAGTCCAGGAGTTCAAGACCAACCTGGGAATTATGGTGAAACCATATGTCTACAAAAAACACACACACAAAAAATATATACATATATATATATATATATATATTAGGGGTGGTGGCACACACTTGCAATCCCAGGTACTAGAAGGCTGAGGTGGGAGGATCTGATCTCTTGAGCCCAGGAGGTCAAGGCTGTAGTAAGCTAAGAGTATGTCATGGTATAAAAAGATAGACTTCATTCATTATGAGTTAAAATTTTGCAGTTTATTATGATTTTTTTAGTTTGAAAGTACTTGTCCCATCTCCAGAAATCTCATCACTTTTCAGGGAAGTTGATGGGAAAGTAGTTAGGAATAAAGCCTGTTGGGAGATGTGCTGTGGTTGATAGAAGCATTTTTGGGAAGAATTTGTAAGAACAATGAGGTATGATTCCTTAAAGTCTTACACCATGTAGAGAAAACAGTGCTGAGACTCCTTGCTAACTGTTGATTATGATGTAATTCTACATATAAAGGCCTCTGGAATAATTTATCATGCAGAATTTGAGTAGGGGTTTCACTGTACAGCCATTCTGAATGTTTCTGAAATAACTAGAAAGTGCTTCTAAATCTAATTTGCTAACCCCAACAAACATTGATACCAGAATGGAGGAACTAGAGAGAAGAATGATATCAGGGTGATGGCAGGGAAAAAGAACCTCAGAATTTGCAACAGTCCCAAAATGTTTGACATCCAACTTTGGTATCTTGCTTATCATGCTAGTGCTAAAATGGGCTATGCTAGACATTTCAAAGAGCCCTCTGTTGAGAGAATACCATTTTATGTGGACCAAGATGACTACTTTACTTCCTTATCACTATCATATTGGATATAATACTAGATGGAAAATCTTGGTGACAATAATCAGTATTTATTGTTTCTCAGAAATGAACAGAGGGAATATGCATCTACTGGCCCCATTGTCAGTTGATGGACACCTTTCTAGTGAAGCATAAGAGTCATCTGGAAAGGCTCACAGGGTAACAGGCTGGTGTTACCCTAAAAGAATGATGGCAGTCCTGGCTTACGCAACCAAAGTCTAGGTGTGCCTTTTTGCTAGTGGTAGATTAGCAAACAGTGGCTCATGCCTGTAATCCCAGCACTTCAAGCAAGGTGGGTGGATCTCTTTAGTCCAGGAGTTCAAGACCAACCTGGAAATTATGGTGAAACCATATGTCTGCAAAAAAAATTAGTCAGGGGTGGTGGCACACACCTGCAATCCCAGCTACTAGGAAGGATGAGGTGAGAGGATCTGATCTCTTGAGCCCAGGAGGTCATCAACTTGGAGGTGCAGAGAGTGATGGGAGAAGCAAGCCCTTCGAGTAAGAGTATGTGGAAGAGAAGCTCAGCCTTGGGAACAGCAGATCTTATCACACATTAATGGAATAATGTATAAAACAGTGTTCTCACTCTGGGGCAATTTTTCTGTCCCCCATCTCCACTAAAATGACATTTGGAAATACCTGGAGACATTTTTTATTGTCTTGGATGTGGATGCTACTGGCATCTGACAGGTTGAGGTCAGGGATACTATTAGATATCTTACAATGCTCAGAGCAGCCACCAGCATGTCCAATAGTGCTGAGGCTTAGAAACTGGTAATAAGTATTACCATGCCTATACATCGGCTACAAAAGTAGCCCAAGATATATCTCCTGAATAGTTTCCCCATGATGAAAGGTGTGATGATGGGACCACGGGAAGGAACACATTCTGGAGTTCCTTGTGATATCATTTATTTGCTCCAAATGAAAAGATTATTTCCATCTACCAATGGAGGCTGCAGAAAGCACTACCTCACAATGAAGCACATTTAGAGGTAATGAAGACTACATACTGTCTAGAAATTTTGCTTTTGAACTGTATACTCCATATCTGTGCAGTATCCTTGTGGCTACGGATCATTTAACTCATTATACCATGAATTCTCTCTGTTAAGCATTTGACAAAATAACAAATAACTCCTTTTTTCTATGGTTGGCCTAACTTTTAGTTATTTTAAATAAGCCATGAATCAGATAAGACAACAGAAAGCTAGAAATAGATGGATTATCTGTTTGTCTAAACATTGTTAATATTTTCTGTTGGAGCCAGGGTTAAGGCAACCAGTCACTACTCCATTATACCATTTGAGACATTTACAAAGGCAGTTCACTCGTTTTTCCGTGGCAACAGTAAACAAAATATTTCACACGTTTTGATAAAAAATTCTTGAAAAGAGCAGGTGAAAGAATGGAGCAGAGAAATCCCAATCCTCCCATCTTGTGGGGACTGTGTATGGATTTTTGTTTGAAATCTGGGTCTGAAGTAAAGGTACAAGTCTCAAAGTAGAGACAGTGTGGTAAGAGTAAGGGACTTAATTTGACATATGTATAGGAAATAAAGTTTTTAATATTGGGAGATAAATTAGTGTGAAGATTTGAATTGATTGGGGTGTTCAGAGATGAGACTCAGTTTCCTCCTGCCTTACAATGAGATCTGGACAAAAGAAGTAAATACACTTTGGAGGTACAGATGATGTTTACTTATAGTCATATTAGATTTGATGATCTTGAAGTACACCTGAGTAGCTATGTCCAGAAGACTGCAGAAAATGAATATCTAAATGTCAGGATAGAGATCAGGGTTCCATGTGTGCTAGAGATCATGACTGAACACTTGGGATAGATGCTTTCCTAGAAAGGGTGCATAAGGCAGAGGGCCTCAGCATCAATGACTTTTAAGCTTACGCAAAAGAGATATCTAAAAATGAGTGTACAAAGCACAGTCAGGAGACTCAAAACAAGAGGACCACTCCAGTGTCATGAATGTCCAGGGAAAGAAAAAAGTTCAGGAAACAAGGAGTAGTTCACTAGGGTTGAATGCTAGTTTAAGGTCGAGACTAAATGTCCATATAATTTTCCAAAATTATACAAACTATGATGAAATAAATTTCAGTATATTGGTAAAGGTAGAGGCCAGATTACTGAATATGAAGTGAAGAGATGATAGTATGCCTACACAACTTTTAATAGATTATAGAACACAGGACATAAGCAGCTACTGGAGATGAATATGGAGCCCATGCAAAATGATTTAGTTTAGGAGATAACTGAATATCCTGAACATTTATGGGGAAGAACTCATTCAGATGATGTGCTTAAGGCAGACAAGAAAGTAGAATATTAGGTGAAAAATTGGAGAAAAGACAGAAGTGGAGTGAATCAAGTTGTTATATTTAGCAAAAAAACAAAACAAAAAACCCCAAACTAGGAAGCCTAGATTAACTGGAATTTCAGATAAACAATGAATGATTGTTTAGTATAAGCATGTTCTAAATATTGCCAGTGACTTACTTATTATATATAATATATATCATAGTTATATATAACATAGATATAATTTTATTATCTTACAGTCATATTTAACTGGGAATTCTATATCTATCAACCCTAATAGATCCCAATTAAAGGTGAAGAATTAAATATAATAGATAAATAGTTTCCATTGTAACAAGATGTGATTTAAGTTTAGGTTTCAGGGCAAGAAGTTATTAGAGAGTTCCTTCTAGTAACTCCTTTTTTATTTTTCCCTGCAAAGTGAGAAACAGGCCACTGGCTAGGAGAGAGGCATAGTCATGGTATCATAGATTTGGGGAAATGTAGACAGTTTGAAATAATATCTGTGGACAGTAGAAGGAGTTGATTAGAAAAATATAGAATTATTTCCAAGCACATTGAGAATTTCATTGACATCAGAGACCTTGCATTGATAAAGGTACCAATCCATGTAGGTTCGTGCCACTAGTCTTTTGAGGAGATTCAATTGGCAAATGGGGTTGTCAATACCAAAAGTGTGATGGAGGTATGGACCACGCAATCTAAGTTAGATAAACAGAGCACTTAAGGAGTAGCGGGAGAAAAAGGAGGAGTCAAGGAAATAAATATGGTAAGAAGATGAAAATCAAGCTAAGTAAGAATAACTGAATGGATGAGCTAAAAGGAGGCTGTGATATGAGCGTGGTATGTTTGAATTCAGTATCTCCAAGATAACGACATTCTGGGTAATGATAAATTTCACTTTGGCACCACGAGAAAAGAAACTGAAAAGGAGGAAACTTACTGGAAATGAAAAGGTATTAGGGAATGAAAAATATGAAGTATGCAAAAAATACCTCTTAGTCCTAGGGCATTATGGTGGGGGTGAAATGACAGTGTATTCATTAGGGCAATGCTCGCTGTTGTAACAAAAAAGCATCCATAATTTAGTGGCTTAAAATGAAAACTAGTATTATTTTTTGCACTTCATGTAACAATCCCAGTTGTCAGCTCTTCTGACTGGCTCTCCTTCAAGAAGTGATTTAGGACCCAGGTTTCTTCTGACCTTAGCTCTACTATCATCTTCATAGGTGGATTCCAAGGCTTCCCTGGGGTGGTCTCCAATGAAGCCAGCAGGAAAAGGGAAGATCCCTTACAAGAGTGCACATAAGAAGTTTTATGGGCCATAACTGGGAGCAGCACTCGACATTTTTCCTTACATCACATTGAGACATGAACACAATGCAGTCACATGGTCACACTTACTTGCAAGGGCTGCTAGGCCATGTACTCCATGGGGCCAAGTGGAAAAAACAAAAACAGGTTTTGATGAACAGGTAACAAATCTTTGCCACAGATAGCTTTTACTCGTGGGTGCTTCAGGACTAGTGGTATATTTAAGGAGAAAACATTTTTACTTAAGGCAAGATGTTAAATAAAATTTTCAGTGAAACCAAGGTCTGAGCGCAAAGGTTAGGAAGGAATAATATTGTAAGGCAAGATCAGGAGAGAGGAAACACAGATGATTGGACAAGAATATGGGACAGCATAGATACCTGAAGATATTTACGTGCTTGTGTGGTGGGTGATTCAAGTAACCTAGGATGTGAAGTCACATTTGCTAGCAAGGTTTTCAAAGGAATTAGTTGCTGTTCCCATTGACTCCAGTGTCACTTATAGGAACCAGTTCTCTGGGCACAGGAAGTTTTGGCCAGTAGCCTGATATTCTGACCCTCAAGGTATTGTGGCACTGGATCCAAAGATGAACGGCTGGGCTCTGTGCCTCTAAAATACTTTTACATGCCCCACCATATAATCCATTATTTTAATTTTTTAATAGTGTATTCTGTTGTACTCTATTACATAAATGCAATTTTATGTGATGGGTCACCATGCTGTTCTGCTTCCCCAAAGTATATATCCTTTAGAATACAAAGAATTCTACATCTTGAATTATATTGATATACCATTTATAGTTGATTAAATGTGATATTTGTGGCTATTTCTATAAAAATGGGCATCAGGCCCTCTCAGGGTTAGAAATGTAACCTCCTATTATAATTTCGTTCCAATGGGAAAATAAGATGTGAGTACCATTATTTCAAATTACAATCCCTTTTCCAGGAATTTAATCTGCAATAAATTTGAACACTGTCTTTAGAGGATAATACCTTAATAAAACACTATTATAAAGAAGGAAGAAGTTAACCCAATATAAGACAAATTATTATTAGTGCTTGTGCTATAAGTTTAGTTGAATGAGAGAAGTTCTCAAGATTTTTATCTTTTTAAGAGAAAAGGCTTCAAAGACTCATGTACTGTATCTAGTATATTTGGAAATTAAATAACATAATATTTTTGAGAAATTAAAAAATGCATGCCATTTGTTTTCTCATCAGTCACTGAGCCATTACCATGCCTATGGTGCACATATGAGGCTCTTTGAACTTTTTACAATCAAGTTAAGGAGAACAAAGAGCTAGAGAACAATAGCAAACTATTAATGAAGAACAAATTAGAAAAAAAAAAGTGATGTTTATTTATGTCCCACAGGTACTCATCGTCTACATTTTGGATGAATAATAACTAAAAATTCATTCTCCCAAATACATGTTTTTCTTTCCATTCCTATTCTTTTCCCAATCACTTCTCAGACTTATATTTTCATTTCACCCAAGACACCGTAGTTGACTTTAGGAGATTTCTGGATGGATTTGGATCCTTCCTTCTTTGTATTAAATAGTAGCTGATGTCTATGATCTGTATATTACCTCCTGCACATATTATGATCCTATAAATACCCATTTAAAGAATAAAACCAAGGTGGAGGTAAAAGCCTCGATAATGCCTCCAGTTAAACCTACACTTCAAATAATACCACAGATATATTTTAAAATATCATTTTAAAAGAACTAATAGAATAGAAGCTGTAGTGAAAAAGAGAGATTGTTTACAATGAAATGATAGTTAAATAATGAATTATTCATAAATTAAAATATTAAAATGAATATTGTTCTTATGAGGCACAGATAGGAAGAAAAGATCAATCTTAAAAAACTAGTACAAGCTGCATCTGATCTGCTGTCTGCCTCTGTTCAATTGACTTTAAACCAGTGCAAATCTGAATAATTAGAAGAGTTTAAGAAGCTAAAGCTTCTTTTAGTTGGCTTGCAATATTGTCAGAGAACCACATAAACAGCTGAAGAAGCACATCTACTATGTGGGAAGGCCACAAGAATGGGAACTGTCTGGGAACAATAAATCACTAAGCAGAGCTTAGGCAGGAAGAAGTGAACAGAGGGATGTGGAACAGAGTGTTATTTGCACTGAAACAGTAATACAGACAGAGAGAGATAAAGAGACAGAGAGAGAGAGAGAGAGATAGTGACAGAGAGTGAGAGAAAGAGAGAGAGAGAGAGGATTACAAATATAACAAATTTAAATCAAGGACATCCTAAGAAAAAGTTGATATATCGAGGGTGCAGTGGCTCATATCTGTAATCCCAACACTTAGTGAGGCCAGGGTGGGTTGATCACGAGGTCAGGAGTTTGAGACCAGCCTGGCCAATATAGGGAAACCCTGTCTCTACTAAAAATACAAAAAATTAGTCTGGCATGGTGGCGGGTGCCTGTAATTCAAACTGCTCAGGAGGATGAGGCAGGAGAATCGCTTGATCCTGGCAGGTGGAGGTTGCAGTGAGCTGAGATTGTGCCATTGCACTCCAGCCTGGGCAACAAGAGTGAAACTCACAAAAATATAAATAAATAAATAAAAATAAAAGTTGGTGTATTATGAATTGAGTTAATGAAAGAATGAGCTTTGGTTTCATGTAGATTTTAAGGGGGTAATTTCTGTTTCCATAGATGTATACATGGCAACAGATAGATTAAGAAAATATTTTAAGCATGGCTTCTAAAATTTTTTATGAGTGCTATTAAAATGATGAGAAATAATGCAAACCTCCTAGAAGAAAAAGGATAAGGTCGTAAGAAGTTCATGGCTAGACATTTCTTTAAAAGCTTGTGCTTTATCTTTTAAAATTATGTGAAGCATTGAGGACACGTTAGTCGTTTTTTAACAGTGTGTACAATTACCAAATGGTAGCTGGTAACATACTTTTTGGAAAAAGCACTGGACAAAGACCTAGAAGATATGTGGGGTTTTTTTTTTTTTGATTCTGCTATTAACAAACTATTATCTTTGATAAACTTACCTCAACTTCACCTAACCTCATTTTTCTTAATCAACAAAATGAGATAATAAGCCATCTTTCCTCTTATTCCATGTGAGAAAGAGTTGTAAAAAGTATCAAATGAGGTAAACGTCATTAGACGAGGAATTGCAGGATGCATTGTTGTTATAAAGTGTCTACATCTATTCAATGTGTATATACATATTGTATATTATAAATAAGATGAACTGATACATAGTTATAAACTTGAGGAGCTTGGCAAAGTTAACAAAATTTACTATACCAAAAGTATACACTGCAAAATATTTACCATGTTTAAAATCAGATGTCCTTAATTTGAATAATAATGTAACCACTTACCAAGACATGTGTCTGTAGGCCAAAAACTTAATCTTCTAACCTGATTGCCACATTGGTAGAATAGAACCATCAGCAGTCCATATCAAGCTCCTACATTGCACCCAACATGTTGTAAATTTTCAGTATGAAACTTTTCATTAGTTGAGCAATTTCAGATCACTGTAAAGAAATGTAATTTAAAAATTTACTTCTGGCTAAAATTTCATTTGCTCATTTTTATTGTAGTAAAAAACATTTAGGTATGCAGTACAGTAGTGTTAATTATATGCACATTATTATACAACAGATGTTTGACCTTTTTCATCTTGCAAAATTAAAACTCTATAGACATTGAACAACTCCTCCTTTTACCCTTTTTCTAACTCCTAACTACAACTATTCTACTATCTGTTTCTGTGAGGTTGAGTAGATACCTCAAGTAAGTGGAACCATGCAACATTTGTCTTTTTGTAGCATAATGTTCTCAAGATTCATCCTGTGTAGCATATGACAGGCTTTTCTTCTTTTTTAAGGCTGAAGAATATTGTTATATGTATATAACACATTGTCTTTGTTCAGTCATCTATTAACAGACACTTAGGTTGTTTCTACCTCCTGGCTGTTAAGAATAATGCTGTGATAAAGATAGGTTGCAAATATCTCTTCAAGATCGCATTTTTATTTCTTTTGGATATGTACTCAGAAGTGGAATTATTGGATCATACAGTAGTTCTATGTTTAATTTTTCGAGGAAACTTCATACTGTTTTCATAGTGCCTGCATTATTTTATAATCCTACCAACAGTATACAAGAATTCCAATTTCTCAAAATCCTTACCAGCACTTGTTATTTTCTTTTTTCTTTTTCCAAATGATGGTCATACTAATGGGTGGCAGATGATATTTCACTGTAGTTTTAATTTTATTCCCCGATGATTAGTGATGTTGAGCATCTTTTCTTATGCTTGTTGGTGATTTATGTATCTTCTCTGAAGAAATGTCTATTCAGGTTCTTTGTTCATTTGTAATTGGTTATTCGATTTTGTTGTTAAGTTATAGAAATTCTTTATATAGTCTGAACATTAAC
This sequence comes from Cacajao melanocephalus, assembly GCA_963573385.1. Lineage (NCBI taxonomy): Eukaryota > Metazoa > Chordata > Mammalia > Primates > Pitheciidae > Cacajao > Cacajao melanocephalus. The sequence continues at coordinate 96,492 of CAUYLG010063981.1, read as the reverse complement.
CCCTTATAACACATATGGGTTGCAAATATTTTATCCCATTGCATAGGTGATCTTTTCACACTATCGTTTCCTTTACTATGCAGAAGTTTTTAAGTTTGATGTACTATCTTTACCTTTTTTATTGTTGTTGTTGCTTGTGCTTTGGCTATTATATTCAAGAAATCACTGCCCAATCCAATGTCATGAAACTTTCCCCCTAAGTTTTCTTCTAGTAGTTTCATAGTTTCAGGTCTTATGTTTAGGTTTTTAATTCATTTCACGTGTTTTTTTTTTAGATGGTCTCAGATGAAGGTCTAGCTTCTTTCTTTTGCACATAATGATAATCAGTTTTTCCACCATCAATTGTTTAGGAGACTATTCTTTCTCTTGCATGTCTTGTACCTTTTTGATTACTCTAGCTGTGTAATATGTTCTGAAACCAGGAAGTTTGAGGCCTCTAGCTTTCTTTTATTCTCTCTCTCAAGATTTTTAATCATAAAAATTTTAGGTTTTTTTTTTCAATTTCTGTAAAAAATGATATTGAGACTTTGGTACAGGTTGAATTGAATCTATAGATTGTTTTGGGTAGTATAGACATTTTACTAATATTGAGTCTTCTAATCCATAAACACTAAATTTTCTTTTTTCTGAATTTAGTATCTACATTACAAATAACTCTTTGTCACTAATAACTTCCTCCAGTTAGATTTCAAGGGCAGCTATCTCCCCTTTCCTTTCAAATTTTCCTAATAAGAAATCTAGGTGGACAACAGGGGAGTCAACCAAAAACATCTTTTGGTGAAAATGAAATAATACCAAACATACTTGCTTACATACTATTGCAAATTTTTGTATTTGGTTTATTTAATTACATTGTTTTCCCATTTAAATTATTAGCAGAACGTTTACTCTCAAATAGACCTTGGAGATCTAGTCTAATCCAGTACACAAATGATGAAATTAAAATTCAGTGGGTTTGGTGACATATCCAGAAAACGTACCCAAAGAGGGTGTCTAGGTAATCAGACAAGGCATATGCAATGGAACAGAGGAGAAACTCATCAAAGGTAAAAAGTGCTCAGGAGAGGGCCAGCTGTGGAAGTGATATTTAGGTTAAAACCTGAGAAATGTGAAAGGGTAAGCATGTAAACAGTGTGATAATCTCAGAGCACACACATCTTTTCTTATAATTGACTTTAATGCAATTTCAACCTCTGGAACCATACTGAACTACAAATTTTGTGAGGGCATTGACTGTAGAGCAAACTCGAATCATGGATGTCTGTGGTAAATAAGAAGGACTGAGTGGATAAATGCACAAGTTGCATAAGTGAATAGTGGATCGTCTTCCAGTGCCTTTTCTATGTTGATCTGCCCTGGGATATTTTAGACCACTTACTCGGTGACCAAAATTCTCATATTTTATACTAAATCTAGCTTAGAGTCTTTGCCGCTCCTTTGTAATACCCTCTCAAAGTGTTGGCTGTCTCTTTACTCAAGAGGTTTAGTTGCATGATGTATCATGCTTTCCTCTGTATGTGTGCCCTGAATGTTCTTTCTGACAGATCTGCGTTTGTTAACTCAGCAGGTGTTCTTCACTTCCTTCTCCCTACTGACATGGCTCAACTCTCGTTACAAAGGTAGAAAAGGCTGGATGGCTAGATTTCCCAGTCTCCCTTGCAGGAAGTACTCTAGTAAATTATTCTATTTTAGCCAATAAGGCACAAAAGTTGAGAATTCTAGCTAAGTTTTCTCACTTTATAAAATACTCACTGAAAGAATCTCCTTGCCCTTCCAACTTTCAAGTGTTGCCATATGATAATGTGATTTTTAGAAGCTGCTATAGACTTTTTGCAAAGAGCCAAAACAGCACCTCTGACATTAAGTTGCTGAGTTAGCCAAACCTATAACCATGTAACACCAGACTTCCTGCTATATGAGATTTGTTGATGGACCTCTTTGCTTTAAGAACAACAAATAAGTAAAAATGTTCTAAGTAATACAGTTTTAGAACATTGGTCAGCATAACATAGAGCTTAAAAATCATTTCTCTGTGGTCTTGGACAAATTTCCTAACCTTGATGTACCTATTTTCTAATCCATAAAATGTGGATAGTAATAATATTTATCTCATAGCTTTGTTATAAGGATTCAATGGAACAAAATACATAGAGTACTTATGCTGGCACACATAAAAGGCTCAATAAACCTGAGCTGGTACTACTTTTATTCATGCTGTCTACACTCCCTTTCTCTTCATGTTCATTTTCCATTCTTGTGTTTCCAATTTCCAGCAATTCCCTCTTGACTCTACATCAGTCAGTCTTTTATCCCCACTACTCTATGTCAAGGTCACCAATGACCTTCACATTAGTAAATCTAATTGTCAAATTTTGGCTTCATTTTATTTGAGATATCAGCAGCATTAAACAGTCAACCCTCCCTCTTCCCTAAAATACTTTCTTCATCTGTTTCCCAAGTCATTATGCTCATTTTATTTTACTTTTACTCTTCTGGCTATTTCATTTGCATTTGGATCCTCTTTATTGTTTCTGAAACCTCCTGCCTATCCCAACACCAAAAGCAAAAATGAAAACATAGCCTGTAGGGTGTAAAAAAAAAGACAAAAAATTCCCACAAGCTTGTGCCTACTTTAGTTCTCCACATTTCAAAAAATGGACATTCCATAGCCTAACTGTCCAGGTAAAAATACCTGGAGTCAGCCTACACACCTTAATTTCTCTCACATTCTATACCTAATCTATCAGGGCATCCAACTGGTTCTATCTTCAATCACGGCCCTCGAACTACAAGACTAACAGTTCCTAATCCAACCAATTATCATATTATGCTTGATTATTGGAATAGCTCCCTCTGCCTTTGCCTTGCTATAGTCTGTTCTTAACAGAGCAGCCAAAGTGATCAAATTAACATGTGAGGTGATCATGTCACCCTTCTGCTAAAAATACTTTAAGTGCTTCCATTGCCAATCAAAATTAAAGTCAAAGTTCTTACAGTTACTCATAAAATATACACCTGAGTGATAGCCTCCAATTCTTAAATCTTACTACTCGCTCCCTCAGCAGTCCACTCCTCGAACATATAAGGCATATTTCTCTCAGTGTCTTCCTCTAGTTATCTCCACACCTGGTTCTCCCATTTCCATAAGTCTTTACTTAAATGATATCCCGTGAATGAAACCTTCCCTACCTAAAAAATATTAATTCTGTCCTCTTTTTTTGAATACTTCATATTTTTATTCCATGCTATATGTTTTTTCTCCTTGGTACTCAGCATCATATGCATTATGTATTTTATTTTCTTGACTATTTTCTGCCTTTCCTTGTAGACACTTTTCATTTTGTTCGCTGCTGCATCCTCAGCAAATGACACATTGACTTTATTTGTTGGATGAGGGTAGTAGGGCCATGAAAGGGACATTTTAATTCCCTTGTTACATTTAATCTAATATAATTATTAGAGATTATAATCTATAGAAGTCTCTAAATAATGAATGGTAATTAATCAATCACTAGAAGTTCACATAACTCAGTGATGTAAGGAAATTATTAGTTATCTAGATAATGATTAGACACCAACCCTACCTGGTGGGAATATAGAAATATACTGTCTGCTTCCATGGGATCAAGAGTTGGTAGAAAATGAGCTCCCTTTTGGCCTTGCTGGAACTGTGAGGGGAGAGTTGGACAGCCCTTTTGGTATATTAGGCCACCCTTTTGCTGCCCGTTTGTTCAGAGAGAGCAGGCTTTTCTTGAAGCTTATTTTTTACCTAAGCCTATTGGTAGCTCTGGGTTGGGGGTGTCTGTAGTATCCTATCATAGAGTTACCGGTAGCATTAAGAAAACCCAAGGAACTCCCTGCAGTGTCATTCCTCAAGTTCTGAGGTTTTAGTTAGTTTTCCTTCTTCTTTCTACCTTTCAGATCTTTTTACAGTTGTTTGTTGTGTTATGTACAGGGTTTTTTAGCTGTAAGGGAAAGGAATGAGCTACTTCATCTTGACTAGAACCTTAAATTCTGTTGTTTTGCTTATTTAGTATTTTACTCTAAGAGAAATAAATCTGCTACAGAGCAGAATTTAAGTATACAGTATTATTTTTATCATATTATTTTACCATGAAATATTTTGAGCAATCGGAAGTTGTTGATATATTCATTATCATCACCGTATAAACATTTATTGTTGTTCATTTTCTAATATTCTTTAAAAGTTTCCATTTCAACAGGTAACTTATCTGAACCACCAGTATTCTTTCTTAGAAATCTAAGAAAGTGAAATAATTTACCTATAGATCCATTATAACCATTAAGAAGAGCTCATTTCAAAGTTTTCCTAAACATATTCAAATGTTTAATATTCATTTTATATGTATTATATCTTCTATAAGTTTTACAAAAGCAAACTTCTATCACTACCTCTTTTAAGTTGATTTTCTTTTTTAGGAAAAGAGATGTGGAAAGTGAAGAGTGGTAAAAGTTCTTAAAACAGGATTATTTTCCTCCTAAGTTCTTTTCATTGGGGAAATTAAATTTAATGATATGACTTTATATCTACATTTATTTTGAAATAAAAATATATGATCACCAAGGACATGAAGCTTTTGAACATGTTTTTTTCAGATAAGGATATGAAGAATGTTTCAGGCTATTTTATTAATAAATAAACTAGAATTATAATTCATACCTTTCATCTAGTCTCATGAATACTTAGTTTCTGCAGTAAAGAATTAGAAACACTTCCAATTCATACAATATCGATAGTTAAAATGCTAAATGCTCTAGAGATTCATATATATACAAATATGAAACACATATTAAAAATCAGTGAGTAGACCATGATAACATCCCATAAAATCAAGAAGTGGATTCAGGGACTAAATTATTAAAAGTAAGACATGATGGTAAGAAAATTCATCAAATTACTAAGATTTGAAAACCTAATTGAGAGCTGAAAATGTAATACTTAAATGAATTACAGACTATATTGAAAGGAGCAAGTATCTTTGTGCTAATGCCCAGAGAAATGCCAAATGAAATTCCTGACCCATACGTTTACATGACTTTGTATTAGCACATTTACAGCATCCAGAATGTTAATGTACTAGAAATCAGACAGTGATTTAAAGTATAAATATGAAATTCATTTTAAATATGAAAACATTTTTATATCATTTTGGTAAATAGTATTCCTGGATTTTCTAAGACAATTATTATTTTAAATATTCTGTCTAATGTTATTCAGGCATGTGTTACACATTTTGGTACAGAAAAACATTCTCTCCTTCTTTCTTTTTAGTTTTTGAAATATTCATCTCTCTACAAAATCCTCAGGTACCATTTAGAAAAAATATGTATACATTCTTACATCTGCTGCCAGACACTGAAATTCTATGTGTACAAACAAAACCTGAAATTCCTCAGAACCAAAACTACCGCAATGTAGACTTGACTATGTTATATATTTAAATATAAAAATTTATTTACTATCATGATCATTCATTTTTTAAATGCTATTTCTTTATTCTCCATGTCAAAGAAGAATTTTTTAGTAGATTGTGAAATTGATTTAGTGGGTTTTGCTCAGCATTTAAAAAATGAAATAATGTAGACAAGTGTAGTGTATAATCAAAGGTAAAACTATACCAGAGCTCATCACACATAGCAATGGCAATATAATTTCATAAAAATGTATTTAGTTTGTAAATGTATTGAGTTGTGATTTAACTATATTATTTGAGCAAATATTTATGTTTGGCACTAAGACATTCAACTCAAACTTTCACAGTTCTTGTGCAGGTAGAATATGTATCATAGACTGATTTCAGACACTAGAATTAGAGATAACTGATTTGAAGACCTACTGTGAAGATGTGAGCTATAGATACTGAAGTCCTTGCTGATTAGAATTTTGCTAGTGGACTGGGCAGGTTGAGTTTGAAAGATGATCCATAATGAACGAAAGCATTAGATAGAGGCTTAGGCTCTCTACGACTCAAAGTACAGCTCACACACGGGTAGGCAGCACAGATAGTTTGCCTATGTCAGACAGAATTATGTACCAAAAATTTGCCCTAAGTGTAAAAGAAATGTTTCAGTCTTGGTTAGAAAACACTGTTCAGTGGTCTAAGGCAGTGACATATTGAGTACCTGAGAGCTAGGGCCTCTGAGGCCATTTGCTCTCTCAGGATCAGGAGTCATAGTTCAGTGATCGTGGCCCAATGGTGTAAATCTTCACAATAGATTTGAGGGCATGCTAATCACCTGAGAACCACTTGTCAGACAGATAATGGAAAGCAGTGCGTGTTAATATTGAGATTAAAGACATTGGTAGCATGGCTACTGGACCAGGTAGTTTTGATTCAGAGAATGTGGAAGAGATCTATTTAAACGAATGTGAGCAGGCATATAATAAGTGTGGTGGGCTACTGCTGCTACAAGCTACATTTGATTGAACTTTCCAATATTTCAGAATTATCAAAGCCAATCAAAGAAATGAAAGGAGAATTCTTGGTTGCCCTGTGCAAAAGAAACCAGGAAAGTATCAGCTTACTTCATGGCACTAGTCTCAGGTCTCACCAGCTACGGCTGGGGAAAGCTTGTCATAGCTGTGAAAAGCTGTAGTTGACACTTGGCTGGCTTTGAGAAGACAAGGATGATAGTCTTTCTCAGTGTCTGTTCTAAGCTTCACAAACCTCTAGCACTCATGCAACCCCAAATTATGGTTACTGTTAATACCCATTCTTCCCAGTGTATTTATTAATTGAAGAACATTTTTTTCCAGCCTGTGACTGTACAGATTCTTATATAGCTTCTGAACATTGCCACAGTAGTAACCATAGAAAGGCGTTCTAGTTCCTGCTCGCCATTGTTTCCATGAGTCTTTCTTAGCTCTTCTGTGCATTAAATTGCCTATGCCTTTAACTCCATCCTCAGCTGGAAGTCTTTTGCGTCAGATGGGGCCCAAAGTCCAGAATTGCCTAGTCACTCGCACAGGGGTAGGTTTTGGTTGTCTTTTGCTGCTTGCCCTTTAGAGACTCCTACCCCATTACTGGCACCAGTGCTTTGACAGGGACTCCAGGTCTTCCCTTTCCTACGGTGAAAAGGAAGACCCATACAGTAAAAGTATTTTGAGGCAAACAATGTAATAGTATTGGAAAAATGCTTGTAAAAATGCTCCCGTTAGATGATAATGAAATTTGATAATCAAATTTCAAATTTGATTTTTTCAAATTTTTTTTTCAATCAAATTTCAAATTTGATTATCAAATTTCATTATCATTTAATAGCTTACCATAAAAGCAGAGAAGTTTGTGTCAATCATACTTCTTTTAATTCAGAAAGTCTTAAAGAAATATTCTATTCTGATGGCTGTAATTAATGCCATAATAGTATACTGCCTTATCAATTTTAGAGTCTAGAGAACATTTCCTGAAATTCAGCAGACTTTCTGGCTGTGTCTTTTGTTTATAAAATATTTTATACATTGACATTTAGAAATTTCTATTTGCTTGATCTCAGATGGTCATATATTACATAAAAGAAAATTAGAAACGATTGTAACTTTTCCCAAGTCAGGGAAAATTCAATATCTAGTGCATTGTGCATTTTTCCTATGCACCATTAAAAAATACATTTCTAAGTTTCAATTGCCTTTCTAACTTTACCACTGGTAATGATGATAAACTTTGTGATTTTCTAGAAGCGATCCTGATTATAATCTAATTCAGCCATTTGGTCTTACATTTTTATGCTTTGCAACAATAATATGGGTGACCTAAGTTGCTGGAAGGTATGCTCATATTTTATGCATTGCGTTTCTTTTACATAGATTGTTTCGAGATTCTGATTTTAAAAAGTCACAGTAAGAAATAATAAAAGTAAAGATAAGAAAGTGAAAAAGATATAAAGTCCTCGAATGTGTGATACAGACAGTAGATGTGATTTTTGAAGACAAATTCAAAGAAAATATAATGATTAATAGTGATGAAGCAGGGCATTGCCAAATATGTCATTTTTAAGTCAAACACATTATATGAGGTGAAAATTGAACTTTTGAGGCTTGTGTTAACATTCTACTGTTCAGCTTTATCAAGGCAAGGAACAAAGGGAGAAATATGCAACAGCAAAAGGACTGTAATGTGATAAGACTGTCATCAGCTAAATATTTCACCTGCCTGCTCTTCACCAAAATGACATTGGTTTTAATACAGTAATTATTTGGGCAAGATGTGGCCCTTATTTCAAAAATCCATTTTATATTTAGTCATATACCTTTTGCAGATACAGACAGCAGTTGGCTTGGCACTGTCTTAGTAATATATCTTTGAATCCTTTTGTTTGTGATCTGTAGCGAGAACTCCTTGTCATTTCTGCACAGTACTGAGACAAGGCAAAGCCTTTCCATTTTTCATTACTAAAGGAAGCACAGTGGTGTGATAGAACTGGTTTAAAAAATCTTATTTGTGAGAATAAATCAAATTTAAAATTTTTCTGCCTCAACTGATCATGCAACAGTCTTCTCTTCACACTATAATTATGCTTTTGCCATCATTTTCTCATACTATTTTATTATTTAAGGTAGCTCTTTGGATACTTGTTCATTTGTCTAATATATATCCACTAATTACCTACTATGTGTCAGATACTTCTTTCATACAAAATTGAATATAAGTATTAAGAAAAGTTGTTAGGTGGCTTCATAAATGTTGATTAGAAAAGCTTCTTTATGCTTGTGGCTGAGTGAAACAAAGGAAAGCCACTTCTTTTTTTTTTTTTCACTCTTAACTATAAGAGTGAAGTGGAACAAGATTTCTGTTTTAGTACTTAGAGTAACTATTAAGAAATACAATTTGTTTCTGATAAATAATGCTTAAAATGATAGAAAGCAAAACCTACAAAATTTAGCAAACTGCCCTAATAACGTGTTGGACTGCAAGAAATAATAATCCTAACAACCTCTACAAACAAGTTTTCCAGGGTTTTATTGAGCTGCCAAAATTGTCTTTCTAAGTTTGACTTTGGCTCACTTGTGGATACCCGCACTCTAAGATTTAGCCTGCTTGGCAGGGCATGACTGTCTGTCTATCTGTCAGAGCCACATGTCTCTGAAGCAGACCCATCTGAGATCTTAAAGACAGCTTGTTTTTAGTGAAAGGGTATGTTAGGTATTATATAAACACTTCATTACTGGAGTTTAATTCTATGAATTTCTTATTCAGGGTTTAAACAACATAACAAAGAAGTGAGTACTTTGTCATTATATCTGTTATGAAACATAACTATTTATATTAGATTAATATCTCAACTTTCTTTTAAAGTAAGAATTCTTGTTTTATTTTAATGTTGGCTTTATTCATGTCAATGGCATGATCTTCTTGCCTATTAAATTTATTCAAGTTAAGTACTGTGTTATTCCTTTAAAAAAAAAGTAAATCAGGCTATCTGGGCCTGATTTGAAAAAAAATAAAGCAGGTTTAAATAACCTAAATCTGAATGGATTGGAAACTAGCATTCAAAAAGCAAGTGACATGTCATGAGATAGCCAGATGGCTGACTTTGAAAGATAGTTAGGATCTTAAGCCTTTATATCTTGTCTTTTAAAAGTATGGTTTTCCTTAATTCTAAGTTTCAAATGTCAGTATCTGCATCTATGTGGTTTTATTTTTTATATTACCAGGCACATTTATCTCATTTATTGTAATTATTTATTGTTATATATTGTATGCCTCCTGCTGGTGGTGAGCATTTTTCTCATGCTATTTCTCTGTCCTTTGTCATTAGTATAGTGTCTGGCAAACATGAAGCCTTAAAAATAATGTGTAGAAAGTACAAATTAATACTTTAAAAATGATAATTATTTTCTTATGATTAATGAGAATTATGATGTTAAAACTTACTATTACTCTATCACCAGCTTGATATATATGTTTTCCCCTGAAATTTCAAGTTCAGAGAAGAATAAATTAAAAGTATTTTTTCAAGGAGGAGCTTCAAGATGACTGAGAAGAAGCAAGGCATCTGGTATTCACCCCTCCACAAAGAGGAACCAAAATATCAAGTAGACAATCACACTTCAAATAGGTCACCTAAGAAAGAATGCTGGAGTCCAACAGGGCAGAGACAGGAAATACCTAAGGCGAGGAAAGACAGAAGTGAGGCAGCTTGCTTGGCTGGGATTGGCTGGGAGCCTGGAGAAGCTCCCCACTGCCAGGAAAGGGTCAGTAAGTGACACCCAAGCAGTCCACATTCCCATGTGGATGCCTGCACCCTTCTACCCTTGTGGACCCTAAGAGCTGCCTGGAGACCATGAGACAACATTGCTTCAGAGAGGGAAATCATGCTAGGTTCCACACATCCTTGAGTCCCAAGCAGCTGCAGCACAGTGCTATTTTGAGAGCACAGGCTAGCCAGAATCTACTAGGTTCTGGGGCACAACAGCCCTTACATCTCCACATTCTTAGAGCTCTATTGAATTTCCTTGTTTAGAGCCAGGCCTGGCTGCTGGTTGCTGTCGACAGGGCAGAAGTGTCAGCTGCTGGCAGCAGTCTGCATTTCTACTGTAGCTATCCCCAGTAGTAGAACCTACACACATTTAAAAGTGTCCTGGGAAAGGCTACCCTATTGAAGCTGCCACCTCTGGCCAAAGGACATGTTCCACAGCTGTTTATTTACAGCTACTGCCACCGAAACCAACCCCAGCCTCCTGATCAACAGGGCAGCAGCACAGCAGCACAGCAGCACAACAGCACAGAGCACAGCTGCTGCTTCCCCTATCTCAGCCTTTCACCAGAGGCTTGGGGTCACCCCACTCCTGTTTGCCACAACAAGCACCCATACGTGCCACTGGGGGACCTGAGGACAGGCATGCTCCACCTGACTTTACCCTTCCCCCACATCCCCACTCGTGCCTAAGTATGCCTTTCAGCGGCCTTGGGACTGTCATGGCCCATCTAACACATGATTACCTCTCCTGGGGTCTAAGAAGGAGCCAACCCAATCCACCACTACCACTACAGCTGGCACCCACCTGCATATTCCACCAATGGGCCTGGGGCCTGGCCTACCCAGCACAAAGCAGCTCCTGCCAATATCAGTGCAGACTGTTTGAAAGTGAGAGAATTATCCCACCATTGCTATTGCCATTTTCCATGCCATGTCCATTGCTCAGGGACCCAACTATCTGCCAATCCACACAGCTCACAAGTGCCGCTGCTGGCACCTGAGCAGGGAGGTCCAAGAATTGACCTTCACAGAGTGCTAACACTGGTGCCAGGATACACTGCTCTGGGGCCCAAGAACACGCACAGTAGGCCCACTGAGGCCACCACTGGGGCCCAAGAACTGGCCTACCTGTGATTCCTCATCCACAGCAAAACTTCACCATGGCCTCCATAACAACCACACACTAAGACACTGAGGAAACGTAGACCCTACAGACACTGTGAAATTGTTTATGCTGAAGAAATCATGCAAAGACTATGCTACTGCATGTATCCAGAATCGAAGCCTAAGTGTCTTACCCATACAATGGCATAGACACATCTGTAGGAAAAAATTCCTCCCTTATGAAAGAAATTCAAAAAATTAAAAGAAGTGACTCTTCAACCAGACATGCAGATGTAAGGGCACAGAGAAGGGCATGGGAAAAGCAAGGCAACATGATGCCTCCAAAGGAACCCCAGTATCTCTCCAACAGATTCCAACCGAAAAGAAGTCTAAAATTTTGGAAGAAGAGCTCAAAATAATAATATTAAATAACTAAGTGAAATACAGGAGAACTCAGAAAAATAATCCAAAGAAATTAGAAAAACGAAGATATGGATGAGAAATTTACTAAAGAGATAGATATCATAAAAATAAATTCTGTAACTGAAGAATGCATTGAATAAAATAAGAAATAGATTCAGAAGCTTCAACAACAGACTAGATCAAGCGGAAGAAAAAAATTCAAAAGTTGAAGATAGGTCTTTTGAAGTAACTCAGTCAGGCAAAAATAAAGAATTTAAAAAAATTAAAACAAGTCTATGTGACATATGGGACAGCATAAAGTGACCAAATATTTGAATTTTGTGTGTATCAGAAGGTGAAGGGGAAATAAAATGGATAGAAAAACTATTTAATGAAATAATAGATGAAAAATTTTCATGTCCAGTAAGAGATTTAGGCATCCAGATACAGAAATGAAAACCCAAAAATTGGTTTTTTTGAAATGATATACAAAATTGATATACCACTAGCTAGACTACCAAGAGAAGAGAGAGAAGACCCAAATAAATACAGTAAGAAACAAACAAAAGAAAGACCAGGTGTATGATACTGATACCATGGAAATACAAAAGATCATTAGAGACTATTATGAACAACTACACACTAACAAACTGAAAAATGTAGAGGAAATAGATACAGTCTCAGATGCATACAACCTACCAAGATTTAATAAAAAAGGAAGTAGAAAACCTGAAAAGACCAATAATGAGTAACAAATTTGAATCAGTAATAAAGTCTCCCAACAAGGAAACGTCCAGGACTGGATGATTCTGCTGCTGAATTTCACCAAATTTTCAAAGAAGAACATAAATTTTCCTCAACCCATTCTAAAAACTTAAAGAGGAGATAATTCTCCCAAACTCATTTTATGAGGCCAGCGTTACCCTGATACCAAAACCAGACACATCCTCTGTTCATGGATGGAAAGAATTAACATCACTGAAATAATCATACTACCCAAAGCAAACTACAGATTCAGTGCAATTCCTATTAAAATACTAATGTCATTTTTCACAGAAACAGCACAGAAAAGGAAATAATCAATAGGGTGAAACCTGTTGAATGGAAGAAAATATCTGCAAACTTTTTCTGAAAGGAGATTAATATTCACAATATACAAAGAACTCAAACAACAGGAAACATAAATAATTCCACTCAAAAGTGGGCAAAAGACATGAATAGACACTTTTTAAAAGAAGACATACAAATGGTCAACAGGTATATGAAAAAAATGTCAATATTACTAATCATCAGGAAAATGCAAATCAAAACCACCGTGAGATCTCATGTTACCCCAGTTAGGATGACTACTATTAAAAAGTCAAAGAAAAAAAAAATGATGGCAACAATGCAAAGAAAATGGAACTCTTATATACAGCGAGGGAAAGAATATTAGAACAGCAACTATAGAAAACAGTATGGACATTTGTCAAAAAAAAAAAAAAACCTAAAAATAAAATTATCATACAATCCAGCACTCCCAGTACTGACTATTTATAGGAAGGAAAGGAAATCAATATATCAAAGGAATACCTGCACTCTCATGTTTATTGTGGCAATATTCTCAATAGCCAAGATATGGAATTAATCTAGGTGTCCATCAATGGACAAATGGATAAAGGTACACAATTGACTACTTAATCATAAAAACAATGAAATCATATTATTTGCAGCAACGTGGATAGAACTAGAGGTCATTATGTTAAGTGAAATAAACTAGGCACAGAAAGACAAATATTGCATGTTCTCACTCATGTGGGAGCTAAAAAAGCTGATTTCATGGAGGTAGACAATAGAATGATAGGTATTAGAGGCTGGGAAATGCGTGTGGGTAGGGGGTAGTAAAGAGAGATTGACTAGTGGGTACTAACATAGAGTTAGACAGAAGGAATAAATTCTAATGATCGATAGTAGAGTTGAGTAACTATGGTTGACAATAGTGTGTTGTATATTTCAAAATAGCTAGAAGAGAGGACTTGAATGCTCCCAACACATAGAAATTATAAATACTTGAGGCAATGGGTACCTTAAATACCCTAACTTAATTATTAACCATTCTGTGGATGCAACAAAATATCACATGTACTTCATAAATACATATGAATATGTATTGATTGAAAAATATTTAAAAAGAATTAAGAAAGCCAAAAAATCAAAGCACCTTTTCTCTTGTGGGAGAAGTGAAAACTTAAGAAAAAAATGAATATACAAAGTATCGTGATTATTGTATTTTATTGTATTATTGTATTGAGTTTTATAGATATAAATCCATTTGGCTATGAATTTCATAACCAAAGAAAACATATTTCATATATTAAGTGTGCTTCAGATAATTTGTGTTAAATTTCACATTATTTCCATAGCTATTTGAATATAATAACTTAATATTAATTTAGAAATTATTAAAAATTATAGCTATATATATTCTAGAAAATTTTTAGGAAAAACTGAGAAGACTATAATACAAAACAGGCACAAAATGAGAATAGAACAAAAATAAGAGGATTTTACATTTGTAAAGCATTTTTTTGTTTATTAATCATATTCTCACAAGTTTTCTCATGTTATCTTTGCAAACCCTCAGTGGCACAGTAGGAATCATTCTTCTTGTTTTAGACAAACTGAGTTTCAGAGGAAATTCAGAAGTCAACTTATGTCAAAAAAATTTAAAAAGCTAATAAATGGAGGAAGCAGGGCTCAAACACATTTTTGTTGTTTTCAAATCCCTTCATATTTCTACCAATAGGTGCTACACTATAGGAGTAGATGTTCTGCAAAGGACCAAGCAAACAGTGTAGATGCTCATGTTGAAACTATAATAAGAAGGGAATAAAAAGGTTAAAATAACCAGAATAAGAAGGGAATAAAAAGGTGAACATGTACCCTAAACATAGTGCCACAGAGCTCAATCTGACTGTTTCCGAGCAATCATTAGCAGCCGTTTGTGCTTCTTCAATGCTTCATTTTTTATCATTTCCCTACCCTTAAATAGACACTCATTCTTGATTGACACATTTCTCTACTCTTACATGAACGTTTCCAAATTATGTTTAAAAATTTTCAAACATTGATTTCTTTCTTTCACATCTTTTGTGAAGTTTCCTCTTATCTTTAACCCTACATTCAAACCTAAGTTGGGAATTCCTTACCAATGCTGAGAGTGTCTTAGAGCTTGTATTAGTCAGGGTTCTCTAGAGGGACGGAACTAATAGGATAGATGTATGTATGAAGCGGAGTTTATTAAGAAGTATTGACTCAGAGGATCACAAAGTGAAGTCCCACAATAGGCTGTTTGCAAGCTGAGGAGCAAGAAAGTCAGTCCAAGTCCAAAAACCTCAAAATAGGAAAGACGACAGTGTAGCCTTCAGTCTGTGGCCAAAGACCCAAGAGCCCCTGGTAAACCACCAGTGTAAGTCCAAGCGTCCAAAAGCTGAAGAACGTGGAATCTGATTTTGGAGGGCAGGAAGCATTCAGCAGGGGAGAAAGATGAAGACTGCAAGACTCAGCGAGTCTGCTCATTCCACTTTCTTCTGCCTGCTTTATTCTAGCTGTGCTGGAAGCTGATTAGCTGGTGCCTACAAAGATTGAGGGTGGATCTGCCTCTCCCAGTCCACTGACTCAAGTGTTAATTTTCTTTGGCAGCACCCTCACAGATACACCCAGGAACAGTACCTCACATCCTTCAGTCCACTAAAGTTGACACTCAATATTAACCATCACATGTCTTTTTCCAGAGCATACATACCAGTAACACTTTAATTGTATTTATCTTTCACTTAAGTATAACATCCTTCAGTTTCGTTTATATAAGCATCAAACAAACAATATGCATGCCAGGGACTATGTTAAATGCTGAAGATACAAAGCGGAGGGCAGCTACCTCCTTATCTTTGACAAATTGAAAACCTAGTGGGGAAAACAGACACACAGATTATTTAGTGCAATGTGGAGGGTGGTGAGACAAAGACTTGCAATGAATCTTTAGTGCACTTGGTGCACAGGGGTCAGGTGCGACTTGATTTCTCAGCAGCAATGCCAAACTTTTAACTACACCCTGTAGCCCAGGATCCTATATCTGTTTGATAAAGCCAAAATAGACTGGTATTGCTCGAAAGTCAAGCTAGATGTATTGAATGGCAACATACAGAGAGGTAGCCAGGGTCTAGATCATGAAAGCCTTTTTAAAATCCCATCTAGTTTGAAATTTCCATGTGTTGAACAATGTAGATCCTGCTCCATAAGAATTAAAGGGGAATCTTCTTAAGCATATCAATTCTGCCAGGGAATTCTGATTCAAGTACGTTAAATATATTAATCTCTAGAAATTATGATGCAAAATTGATAGAACCCATGATTTTTGTTTTCCAAAAGATGATTCTGATGTAAGACAGATAAGGAATCAATGCCTTGGTAACCTTTGGTTTACTTTAAGTGGGTAAATCGTAGGTTCGAATTATCTTGTAGGTAGATCTTTCAGTTAGAGAAGTGGAGGGAGAATCTGAAGGGTGGAAGCAAGACTGGATGGTTTTCACTTTGAGAGTTCAAACCCTGAAAAGCCTCAAAAATTTGCTGTTCCAAACTTCTATGAACAGCTGCTTGGGAACTGCAAGAAAGCTCACCATGACCTTATGCCTATCCGCAGGGAACTGCTGCTTAGAACTGCTATTATCCCACATGGAGCCTGCTCAGAAAGCTGGCAACATCCCATGAGCACAAATAAGCATCAGAGAAATGCCATCTCATAAACAGGCAGAAGCATTTGTGCACACAGCAATCGGTCTGCTTGTCCACACTTATCTTGGTGATTATAAGAATTATTCTTATATCCCCTTCTTGGGCATCTCTTTTTATAGTGATCATCATTCCCACACTACTTTGGACATCTCTGAAACAGACTCAAGTGTCCACCCACCTCCCATCTCTGGAATGCCAGCTTAGTGACCAGGTATCCCCTTGCCCAACATATACATCTTTTTTTTCAAATCAATCCCTCCACATTTTTTGCCTTAATTAAACCTTAAAAATGCAGTTCCTTTGTAATTTTCTCAAGTAGGAGCTTTTATTTTGTCATATCTTCATGCGTCTCTAACTGCGAGGGCTGGAAGCTTCTTTTCTCATTCGTTACTGTCCTATCAGCCCCCTCTGACTTCTCTTTCCTTTTTGACCACCTAAATTCTGAGATACTTTACTTCAATAATTCTCTTAGAAGTATTCTCAATTCTTTTTCCTCTAGTCTCTTTCATCATATAGCACTAGTAAGCTCCAACCTGGATGAGCTTATAGTTCAGCTTCCTTGACTTCACTTCAACAGCCAATATAGATGGAGAATGTCACAACATTCAGCTGCTTTGTTTCAATTAAGTTAACATTATTGGGGCCTCCCTACTTTATTTCTCTAGTAAGGTTGTTTTTCTATTCCCACAGATGATTTCATAGTTTCCCACTCCTACAGCCCCACCTTCCATTTTATACAGCTTTTTTTTTTTTTTTTTTTTTCTGAGAATGGAATTTCGCTCTTGTTGCCCATGCTGGAGTGCAATGGTGCGATCTCGGCTCACCTCAACCTCCGCCTCCCTGGTTCGAGCGATTCTCCTGAGTAGCTGAGATTACAAGCATGTAGCACCACACCCGGCTAATTTTGTATTTTTAGTATAGACAAGGTTTCGCCATGATGGTCAGGCTGGTCTCAAACTCCTGACCTCAGGTGATCCTCCTGCCTCGGCCTCCCAAAGTGCTCAGATTACAGGCGTGAGCCACCACAGCAGGCCACATCTTCTTCTTTTAACTACTAGCTAATGACCTCGCCTAGTTTAAGCCCACCATTATTTCTTACCTGGGTTGCTGCAACCACCTGCAGAGTAGTGTTTGATTTCATACTCGCCATCATCAATTCATTATCTATTTGTAGCCAAAATGTATTTGAGATTATGCTGCCCAATTGCTTAAAATCTTTCAATGGCTTCCCAATGCACTTGGAATATAATTCAAACTTATTTCTACAGCTGTTTAGGGGCTGCCTATCTGGCCTTCCCTGTCACATTTCTTTAGTCACATTAGTGCTTTTCTTAATGCATCAAATATGCCATGCTTTGTCTAACCATGGGTGTTTTTCTCTGCCTAGAATGCTTCTTGCCAAAATTCTACCATTACCAAACACTTGAATACATTTTTCTCTTTCATTACATCTCAGATTTTAAAAAGTCTCCTTTTTAGCCAGCTTTCCTTAGCCACCATTTATCTAAAGTAGTCCTTGACTCTTTTATCTTCTGTATGAGTCCCATGTCTATTTCCTATTTCACACTGGAAAAAGGCCACACAACCCAAATTTAGGTATAATAAAACTGCAATGTGTTCCTATTCTCTGCTCAGTCCCTCTTCCTACTTTACAAATGTGGGTGGGAAGCACAGTGCTAAGTTCCCATCTCCCTCTGGGGTTGGGGGAATTTTGGCTTTAATTATAATATTAATAGCGAGGTTTTAATACATTTATTAAATTTCAGAGTTTTAAAATTTGTGCTTTCTTAAATTTATCTTCCTCCTGGAATAGCAATTAGTGAGGACCAGGACTACTTCATTCTTGTTCATCATCTATGTATACAGTGGCCAGTACAACATAATGCATACATATATACATACACACATACTGTCCATCCTCATTTCAACAAATATTTAAAGCACAATACATATGATGTATGTGTGTGTACTCATTCCTGCTTGGATTCAGAAAGTTTAAGATATTTCAGAAAATTAAAACTTCAAGTCTCCATAAAACTTACTTCCTTTCATTACCTTTATGCTTCTTAGAGTTATAGATTCAAAAGAGGTCAAATTTCAAAACTTAGACTCTTATAAACTTCTCCATGCCTCAACTCTTTTATATATCTCTGGTTATAAGCCAAATGACCAGCCAAATCATTAAATGCTATTCTGTAAATAGTATTATAGAGAAGAAAAACTTGTCACGTTAATTTGGTGACTCTTGGTTTAGAAAAAGTAGATAGGTTTGTTTACCACAGTAAACTCTTTATTTTTAGTATTCATATAAATAAATAGGTATCATTGCCAGTATTCCGTCACTTTCAATCCTTTGAAGTTTTAATGGAGGACAGCAATTACCTTTTCTGTTTTAATTATGGCTCTGGATCTTTTCAATAGAAAAGGTCTGGGTGACTGTTTCTTATCTTACTTGAGTGCAATAGGTAAAAATGATTCACAGTGTATTTGCTATGGGTTATTTCTCCAGCCCCTATCTTTGTCTGGAGGGGCCACGTGGCCCTGTTCATGTTAATTCCTTCTTACAGCTTGGAAGAGCCTAGCAGAGCACTCTGACTTGCTTATGTCAACACTGTTAGTCCCCCATCAGCTCCAACTTGCTCAGCTGATGGGCTATAGTTCTAAGGTACCAGTCTTTTCTTCATCTATGGCTGGTATGCAAGATTAGCTAGTACTCTTGCCCTGTCCACTTCTATCTTTCCCGTAATGTCTATTATCAAAACTAACTATACCCGCCATCCTCTAGATGAAAAAAAAAAAAAAGATGAACAGATGAAAGAAAAGGCAATTCCTTCTTGCTATTTCATAAATATAAAATCATGTTCTCTGAAGACAAAAATACATTTATAGTCTATTAGAAAAGTGTATTAGTCTATACTTTGTATAGAAAAGTCTATACTTTGTATTCCCAAGATACAGGGATTGCAACAATCTTACTGAAGTTTTTTCAAACCAAAACAGTATTGCATAAATTGTATACATGTTTGTGTTAAGAATATATATTTGCATTATTTAATATGTTTTATAATTATATACTCAATAAAATATTCTATATTTTTATACTTTGTGCCACATTTCAAACATTGTATATCTGATCCCTAATTTTAAAAGTATGTATATATGTATATAATGATGCACGTATTTTCTATAATTAATGTGTATATTTTTTCAATTCAGAGGAATACGAAGTTGTCAAAAACAAATAGAAAATTATGTTTGCTTTAATTTCAGTTATTATTAGCTCTGTATTTTGTGAAAACCCATGTAAAAGCTGAGTAGGAACATGTAAGCCAGGAAGCAGGTAAATTTGTACTTACTTGGTCATTTCATTAAGGGTGTGTTTCTAGTGTGAGAACAAAGGCCATTACTTTAATGAAATTATTGATGCCTTGAGGCAAATAGAATTTTTACAATAAAACCTGGGTTGATGCAAATTTGTAAGGCAAAAGGAATAGCAATAAAAGAAATATTAACCTCTCCACTAAGAACTTTGAAGCCTCTGTAAGCCCCTTTCCCAGGCTATTCCCTGCTACCCTTTCACACAGGTACCTGCCAATATGAATGCTATGTATATTATTCCTCACATTTCTTCATAGTTTTACCATATATGTAGCTATCCCTAAACAGCATGTTATTTGGTTTTACATGTTTTTGGCTTGAAAACTGTGCCGTATATAGTTTTCCATGACTTGCTTTTAAAAATGATTTTGGCTTGCTGAATTCAGTCATGATAATATATGGCTGTAATTCAGTAATATTCATTGCTGTATAGTGTGATACCATTTTTATTGTTCCATGTTACCATTTACAGACTTTTAGATTACTCTGTTTTTTTCTGCTATTTTAAACAATGCTACTATAAAAATTTCTGCATATATTTCTTGGCACACAGATGCCGATAGAATTACTGGTTCTTTGGGTTTATAGATCTTCCACTTCATTCATATAATGCTCAGTTGTTTTCAAAATAGATTGTATGTATTAATACCTCTACCAGCTTTGTATGAGAATTACCAGATGAAATTTCCTATTCTTTATTCATATTAAAATTGGATATGCATTTAAAAATTTTTTTGCCCATGTTGTGGCATAATTATATCTCGTTGTGGTTTTAATTTGCATTTTTTGTTTCCAAATAAGGTTGATAATATTTTCAAATGTTTAAAGGCCATTTATTTTTTTTCTGAGAACCACTTCAAGATTTCTGCTCTTCTTCCAAGTAATTTGTGTTTACTCTTCTTATAGTAGTCCTCTGTCTAGTCTTGATACTAAGCCTTTGTATGTAACTTGCCAAAACACCACAGTATACAAATTTTTCTCATTAGTCTCCCTTTTTAGCATCTTTTAGTTAATAGAAATTCTCAAATTATTAGACTTCATCAATATTTTCTTTATGGTTCACATTTTGTAGCTAGAAATCATTTTATATTCTGAAGTGATATTGAGTTTCTTATTATCTTTGGAAATTAAATTTTATGAATGAATTAGATAGGCATTCAATTCTTCTCATGTAAATAGCCAGATGTTCCAACACCAGTTGGATATCCCATTCTTTGACAGTGATCTGTACTGCTGTATTTTGTCTGCCCCATTGTCAATTTGTTCTTCTTGTGTCCTGCTGCATTCTTATTTTATTACTTTAGTTTATGTAAATCTTGCTAGCTAATTGTGAAATTTTGTCCAATTTGTTTTCTTCAGGAGGTTCTTGGCTATTCTTGATTCTTTGTATTCTCACTAGCATTTTGAATCAGCATACCAAGTTGTCTCAGAGAAAGACATACACACATGAAAATCTTGAGATTTTGATTGGAACTTAGTTTATAGACATACTGAAGCAGAAATGACATATCATCATTTAGGTATTCTTTAATGCTTTTTAATAACATTTTATAACTGAACCTGGTGATTGTTGTGGAGTGATTTTTAATGATTAATTTTTAATGGTTATAGAATTATTCATATTTCTATATCCTCTTGAATATATATTTTTATAAGAATAGGTTTATTTTAACTTTCTCTAAATTTTTGCTATAAAATTATAATAGCTTTTTATTTGCTGTTTGATTTCTGCTGTATCTATAGATATCTCTTTTTTAACCATTTCCCTTTTTTCTCTTCCTCCATCCATCCTTTCATTCCCATCTCTCTCTCTTTCTCACACACACACAACTTTTGCAGTTCTATTTTTGTACCAATTCTTGGCACAGCTTGAAGATTTAATTATAATTTTTACAATTCTAATGATTCATTATATCTTTTCCATTATATTATTAAAGCCTAATTCACTAATTGCTTCTTTTATCATGACTGTTTATTTTCTTTCTCTATGTTTTTATTGTGTAGTCTCTTGTATCTATTGTGTTGTGTCTTGCATTATCGTGTTGTGTCTTGTATCTGTTAGATGACTTATCTCCCTAATTTTGTCATTTCTTTTTTTGTGCCAGATTTTCAGTGTATACATTTTCTTTAAATATCACTTTAGCTGAATCACAAATTTTGATATGTGATATTTTATTATTTTTCTGTTCTTTTTGATTTTTCTATAGAATGTTTTCCTTGACCAATTAATACTTCTAAAGTATGGGTGTATTTCAAGTTTATAACCTGGTGACATCTTACTTTTTAACCCCCTTTTTGTTACTTATTTCAGGCTTAATTTGCAGTTAGAGAACATGATCTGAATTATACACATTTACTTAAATTTGTTGAGCTCACCTTATACCCTGGTTTGCATTCAATCTTTGGGAAAAAAGATCATATCCTAAACTGTGAAGTTCATTCTGTATATATGTTCATTCCCTAAAAAATGTTCATTCCCTAAGATTTTTGAAAAAAAAAACTTCACTCCCTAAACTTGTGTTCATTCCCTATATATATCTAATTTTTTAAAATCTTGCTAATTGTGTTACTTGCATCTCTGATATTCTTCCTGATTAATTTTTCTATCTGGCCTATAATTTACTGAGAGACATTAAACACTCCTATTATGATGGTGGTTTTGTCAAGTTTTCCATGTGATTTTCATTAGTTTTCTTTCACATATGTTAAAGCTATATTATTTCATGTATACAGGCTTAAATTACTGTATCTTCCTAGTGAATTGAATATTTCATGACTACATTGTGACCTTATTTATATCTTTTCTCTGTGTGGGAGATTCTATCTTGGAAAGATGACTGCAATGACATCTCCTATCTTATAGGCTCTTCTTATAATATGATTTTGACCCTCCTTCTATTGAGAGATGGATCTTTGTTCCCACCTCTCGAACCTAGGAAACTTATGATTTAGGAGGAGTAACAATATGTGCCATATGAAACTAGGTCACAAAAGGCAATAACATTTCTACTGAGCTGCCATGTTGTGAGGAAGCCCTAACTGAAAAACGTGAGATATTACATAGAGAGGCCACATGCTGGTTTTCTGGCTAACAGCCAAGCTAAGGTCTAAGCTGACAGTGGCATCAACTGTAAATCATGTGAGTAAAGATGTTTCCAGATGATTTCTATTCTTTGCCGTTGGCTCAACCCCAGACTTTGAATCTTTCCAGCTAGGGCCCTAGACACTGAGAATCAGAGACAGGTGGTCTTGATGCATTGTTTGAATTACTGACCCACAGAATCTGAAGGATAACATTGTAAACTGCTTTATAGAGACTATTTATTAATCTTCCATAGGTAACTGGAATAATCTGGTTATAATTAGTCACACAGCATTCTTTTGATTATTTTTTCTGTGATATGCCATGTAAAATTTAGCACCACTATATGTAACCAAACCACCAAACTGAACTGCAAGGTTGCTTTTTTCTCTAATGCAAAAGAAGTCTGGAGACAGCTCAGAAATGGTAGCCCATGGAGCAAAGTTCTTTGTCTCTTTCTCTTACGTCATTTTTAGCACAACCCTTTAATTTTTAACTTTGCCTCATGTTCACTTTCCAGGTATCAATGGAGGGAACATGGGAAGATGTGCAAAATAGGTCTTCCTTCCAATTAAATGATCCTCTATTAAAGAGAGTTCCTTGAAGCCACAGTTGATGCTTCTTTAGATACACCTACTACAAAGCAGCCTGGAAAATGCAGTTTTAAGTTTGACAAATTGCCACTTGAAGAAAATCAGTGTTCAGCTGCTAAGGAAAACTGAGAGATTATATTTGAAGGAGTTCCTGCTGACATAATTTGCTTCAAGTGGTGGTGTATCTTCTCCTTTCACTCTAGCTGCATCTCCACTGTTCTAGTGAAAATAGTGAAAAGCTGGAGTGTTTGCAGTTGGAACATTTTTCTATTTTATTAATACATTCATATTTATTGTGATTAGATTGATGTCTATCAATTTATCTTGTCCTTATTTTTCTATCTTCTTATTGAAGATCTTTAAAACATTAACAAGCATAGACTTAGGGACTAAACATGATCACTTAATTAATATACTTAATCTTTACATTGATAAGGTTGAAAAGGGCTCACCAAACAGGCCTACAGCTTTTTGATTTTTATCTTTAATACCAAGATATATGGTAACAAGGAAGTTTTTTGCTGACAGAATTATTTAAAAATCATTCAAGGGATAGTATAATTTTTGAACCACTGTAATATTACAAGTGTAAATTGAATCTTAAAGACTTTGATCAAATATTGGAAATAATGTCACTTTGGTTCTGAGAGAAGCCAGACACAGCCAGTGCAAGTGTACAATAAAAGGAGTATGACAGCTACAGAGTAGGTTTAATAGGGGCACTAGTGGCCTGTGTAATATGAGTTATGTCTTAGGTGGCCTTTTTTTTTTTTTTTTTTTGGACTGTAGGTATAAGAGCTAACTTCTACTTGCTCTAGAAATGAGGGATTTATTCTAAGAAAATGAGTCCAGGAAAGAAATAAAAATGCAGCCAGACCTTACTGAGTCCAAAGCACAACATAGGAGAGCTGTTCGCAGAGGGTGCCGTCCCCTCAAGGGCAGATTCTGCTTATTACTTCCTTTTCTCTCTTTCCCATTTCTCATCTGTGTGGATGCCCAGCTGGTTTCTCCAATTTATTTCATTTCCCTCTTTCTTGCATTTAGGTTCTCTTGATTACTCTTCTCATTCATATCCCATAATGATTACCCCAGGTTCTTTCCCATCATGACAACACAGGGTGCATTTTTTTTTGCCACTACGGAAAACTTGCAAATATCATCTGTTATTTCATAGTCGACTTTTTCTTTGAGAGAGGGGAGTTTTCTGGTTCTGTTTCTATTTTTGTACCAGGTCACAGTCCTAGTTCAGTGGCCAGAATATGGATCAGTTTTCCTTGATCAGGTTTCTATACCTAATCTAATCAGTCGAAGCCCAGGTTTGGATAAATTGTATGGTATATAAATCAGCAGCAGCAATCCAGAGCCCTCATGGAAACATATTTAACATATAATGTATGTGCATGCATGTTGGTAGCTTTTGAAGCTGACAGTATTATATTAGTTTTCAAAATTCTAATACTACATACCTGCTATCCATTGGCAAAGTGATTCCAATATTCTTTGCTTGTAAAATTTTCCTATTTTTGACCTGTAGACAGCATTATGATGATTTTTAAATTCATGTGCAGTTTTTTCTCTTATATGTGTTTAATAAACTTCAAATTTTAAAACAGTTTAGATTTCAAAATCATTGCAAAGATAGTATGAAATTCATATGTGTGCCACACCTAATTTACTCTATAGTTAACTACATTAATATGGTATATTTGGCACAATTAATGAAGCAATAGTTACACATTAAAATTAACTAAAGTCCATAATGTGTTCGGATTTCCTCAGTTTTATTTTCTATTATATATTTTCAGTTCCAGGATTCCGTCCAGCATACCATATCACGTCTAATACGTATATCTTCTTAGAGTCCTCCTGGATGTGGTAGTTTTCTCCTTTTATTTGTTTTACTTCTTCTAGCTTAAAAAATTTCTAGGCTGTTTTCTTGATTTGTTTCAAAATTCATAGTGATAGAGCTTCTGAAAGGCTTTCATAAGTCTATGGTAAGATTAAAAGCTTAATTAATTCTGTAGCTTAATGGAAGTGTGAAGTCAAGCAAAATGAAAAACAAGGGTAATACAAAATAGTTGTTATTTAAAAAAATAATGACATTTAAAAACCTATGATACTAATATTCTTATTGAAATTTTTGCTTTCATATCTATTTACAAAATTTTACTGATGAAATAACTTATTGCTACATTTAGCATGTACTTCATTAAACATTATAAAACCTACAAGTCACACTTATTTAAAGTTCTTTCATAATTTTAAATTTAATTATCTGAAAATTATCAATCATCTTATTAGTCAATATTGAAATTGCATGCATGTCAGTATAATTATTAATGC
This sequence comes from Cacajao melanocephalus, assembly GCA_963573385.1. Classification (NCBI taxonomy): domain Eukaryota; kingdom Metazoa; phylum Chordata; class Mammalia; order Primates; family Pitheciidae; genus Cacajao; species Cacajao melanocephalus. The sequence goes on along the minus strand of CAUYLG010063981.1, from coordinate 70,599 downwards.
CAGCCCATTTACTGGCTCATTTACTCTGGCTATGCACAATTATGTGTGACATTTAAAAAACAACACTGCTTTCATCATGATACAATCATTTTTCCTGAAGATCAACAAAAGATCTATTTCTTATAATTCTGTTACTTATTGTTTTTCTGACTAAATTCATAGACTGTGAGGAGCCAGATGGTAATGGAAAATATACCAGTAGTAGTCTATTTAATTGGTATCTTAAATTGTTTTTCTTTCTACTCCAGAAGGATCTATATTTTATTTCTTTTACTACAGGAAGGCAAGAAAATTCAATCTCTTATATTTTATGATACTTTTACATTTATTTCTCATTTGAATCTCACACATATTCTGTGACACAGATAAAGTAAATATAAACTCAGCATCACCAGGGCTCATCCACTTCTGGGTACAAATAAAAGCAAATAAATGTTAATACACATACTGTATTGACTCATTTAACCCCATTTGCAAAATGCAGGACCTCCTTCTCTATTCCCACAGTCTATCCATTCTCTTGTACCATGTGCTTCTTGATGAAGTCCATTCTCAAAAAAAAATTGGGTGAGAATGCAGTGTTGATTGCTGACATATTAAATGCACTTATTATTTGATTGACTGCTTTTAGAATGTATGCATTGCATTTGTTTTTGTATCATTCACTCTTTTGTTTGAATAATTTATGTAATTCCTACTATGTGCCTACCTCTCCCTTATATGTGATAGTTTTAGGGTAGTATAATAGACTTCTTTCTTGACTTTAAGAATTTTATATTCTTAATTAGACAGGTAAATAAGACAAGCAATAGACAGGTACATAACAAACAGACATGAAAACTTCAAAAACTAATGGTTACTATGAAGAAAATGCAGTATGGTTATGTGAGAAAGAGTAATATAGTTGCTACTGAGAATGCGTGTAAGTTGAGATTCAATGATGAGAAGGAACCAGCTGTGAACAGGCAGAAGAACAGAGTTCCAATCAAAAGAAACAGCTGGCTTAAAATCTCAAAAGCTTCATGAACTTGGTAGCCATAACACGTTGAATGAAGGAGAAAGTTTCTCCTGAAGCCATTTGAAGGGGCCCTAATAGAACCAGATAGCCTTACTTTTATAAAACAGAAGCAATTCTAATTCCTATATAAAAGAGCCCAATGTAAAGGCAGTTATATCATTTAATATCAAGTAAGTGTTCTGTATTCCAAACATACTCAAATTTTAACTTTTCCCTGATATAGCATATTCTTCTAAGGTTTCTCCTTTGCTATCTAACCCCTCCATTTTCCTCTTCTCTCCGCCCTATTCATCTTCCAATACAAGCTAAGTTGTTCCCTTCCCTGGGGATACTCTTGACATCCTCAGGCTATAAGGCCCCATAGCACTCTGTGAATATTGCTTGCATGGAACTTATTACATTGTAGTCTGCCTCCCCTACCCCTGCTTTATGAGTGTGTCAATGAAAGGGTTTTATCTCATTCATTTTGCATTTTTTCCCTCCTGCTACAACCACCTGGCAGAATTAAATTTTTTACGAAATCATTACTGCTTGAATAAAGAAAGAATAATTTAATTAATTATATAATTTTAAAGAAAATATATTTTAATAAATGTTTAATATTTATTTTTAATTGGGATTAACAGACAAATGGAGCTACAACATGGCGCAGACGCAATATTTTACTCCCAATAAATTGGTACTAATGAAGTAACAATAAATGCATATTAGTTATATGTTTATTGGGTTTGTGGAGAAAGGTATATATAGGGAGTTAGCTCCTCTTTTATTTGGACACAAAGTAGGGATTTGGCTGATTTATAGATAAATGTTTAAATCAATTACCGATCATATTCTTTTATAAAAAGAAAAAAGGAGTAATATTTTGATTATTTTTTTTGCCTTATTGCCATTTTATTATTGAGGCAAACTTGAAAGTATATATTGTGAAAAGTAGATTATAAGCATCCTTCTGGCTGGAATTTCAATATTTTTCCAGGTTGACATGTCTCTTTTTGTTGTGGAAAAGACATCAAGGTGTTTGGTCAAGTGTTGACATCATTACCGTCAACTGCTAATGTCAACTTAATATGAAGGGGTTAAAAAGAAGTTTTATAAGGAAATGAACACAGTTCCCACATGTTAAGAGGCATGGCAGATATTGTTGATGCAAGTGACACAGGTCAGATATTTCTTTAATTTTTCTTGACTATCCAGAAAATAAAGAGTTCGGTTGCTGATGTGCTCATGATTAGTTGATTGCTTAGAGATATAAAAGTTATTTAAATAGATGAGAAATTTATTTATAGTCATTTTATGCAATTTAACAAAGAAGAAGTTTGTGAATAAACAAAATTATAAGTGAAAATTTCAAATAACTATAATTGCTTTTTTTTTTTTTGCTATCAGCCAAATTATATTTAGTTTTACAATATAAAATATTAACATGAAAATACATAACCTAGTGAAATGGTAATATTTCTTGCAAACTGATGCCAGAAACTGTTAGTATATACCCAACAGCTCTTGGCCTTTTCAGAGCAAGAGCTGAAAGTGTTGAAATATCTGAATAATTAGTGGGGAATATCCCATTACCCACACATTGCCATTTTCAAGCATAGAGTCTTAGAAATTCTGCATGAGTTCTTCTCACATGTCGTGAACTCACACATCTGAAAGTGAATGCAGGTAAATGTTTCTGATACTTTGAGGGACACAGGGAGTGATGCAATAATCTTTTACGTTGGTTCCATGATCTCTTTATAAGACCTGGGGTCACCATAAAACATAGTCAGAGATGGGTAACCCTTTTATACCGTAACCCCACATGTTAGAGCCTAGTATGTTAGCTATTATAATGAGACTTTAATTTAACCTGGATATCTTAGCCACACTCCTCCATATTTCATTTCTTCATCCACAGCCCTATCAATAATTCATTCAATATCACTTAGCATACATTTTACATGCCAAAGTTGGCAAAATTGTTTATTATATTGATGATGATTATTATGTAAGGCAGGTCTTACTCTGTCCCTCAGGGTGAAGTGTGGTGGCTTGATCACGGCTCACTGCAGCCTCCATCTCCTGCGCTGAAGTGATCCTCCCACCGCAGACTCCTGGGTTTCTGGGACTACAGGTGTGCAACCCCACACCTGGGTAATTTTCTGTAGAGATGGAGTTTCGCCATGTTGCCCAGGCATGTCTTGAACCCCTGAGCACAAGCGATCTGCCCTTTGTGGTCTCTCAAAGTATTGGAATTACAGGCATGAGCCACTGCACTCAGACTTACTTTATTATTTTCTCAATTTTGACCTTTCTTTTCTACAAGGAACACATTCAATGAAGGCATTTTTGTAAGGTAAGAAATATAAGAAGGGGGAAAAATATTCGTAATCCTACTATTCAGAAACAATAACTATACACATTTTGAAATCTTTAAACAAATATTTAATAGGTGCATAATATACAATTTATATTGTATAGTTTAAGTTATAATACTTTAGTTTTTCTATTTATATTTCCATGCTTGTACTAATATAGGTAAAATCACAGTGTCATCTTTATGCCTTAAGTTATGAATGGTTTCTTCATGACAACTTCTAAGATTTGCTAAGTTGTAAGATACAATTTTTTTTTTGGAAAAGTTGCATTAGCCCCTTCAGAAATTCTTCGTATTCATGCTTTATTACTATATGATTGCTAATGTCATAAATTCTTAACAGGCTATCATATAATAGAATTTAATTGTGACTATAGTATATAAATAAATGATACTTCTGCCAGGCACAGTGGCTCATGCCTGTAATCCCAGCACTTTGGAAATTCGAGGCTGGCAGGTCATGAGGTCAGAAGTTGGAGACCAGCCTGCCCAACATGGCGAAACCCTGCCTCTACTACAAATACAATAAATTAGCCGGACATGGTGGTGCAAGCCTGTAATTCCAGTTACTCTGGAGGCTGAGGCAGGAGAATTACTTGAACCCAGGAGGCGGAGGTTGCTGTGAGCCAAGATCACACCACTGCACTCCAGCCTGGGCGACAGTGCAAGACTCCATCTCAAAAATTAGAGCATAATACAATAAAATAAAATAATTAAAAAAATAAAAAATAAAATCAAGCCAGGCGCGGTGGCTCATGCCTGTAATCTCAGCTCTTTGGGAGGCCAAGGCGGGCGATCACTTGAAGTTAGGAGTTTGAGACCAGCTTGGCCAACATGGTGAAACCCCATCTCTACTAAAACTACAAAAATTAGTACAGCATGGTGGTGCACGCCTGTAGTCTCAGCTACTTGGGAGGCTGAGGCAGGAGAATTGCTTCAGCAGGGGGGGTGGACATTGCAGTAAACCAAGATTGCACCACTGCACTCCATCCAGACTGGGCAGAGTGAGACTCTGTCTCAAAAAAATAAATTAAAAAATAAAAATAAAGGAAAAGCAGAGCATTAATTATGATCTGATGGTTAAGGTGATACAAAACTTCACAGGAATGACAGGAAACCCAAGATAAAATTAACCTAATACTGTATTTTAGTTTGAAAACAATGAACTTCAATTATGTATTGCTATAAATAGAAAGATAAATGATTAGTAATCTCATATTCTCTCAGATGTATAATATAAGCATGACTAGTAGTTTTTTTTTTATATTTGGAATTAACCTAATGTTGGCCTTAAGAGTAGATAATATATCTTTATAATCAGCATAACAGAAAATAAAATTAATATGGTATATAACTTATGTTTAAGATTAATATTGAAAAATTGTAATATCAATGTAAATTATCTAAGCATTAAATTAACCCATCATATTAGAAAAAGAGAAAGAAAAAGAAAAAAAGATACTTCATTAATTCAGTTAACATTAACATTTTTTGATCAATGAAAAGAAAGAAATCTTTTGGACTTCCCATGTTATCTAGTTCTTTTCATTTATCTGATGAATTTTAGTGTTTTCATTATCAGTTGTGTGACTGGCATCATACTTTTTGTGAAATCTCTTGTATTTCTATTTATTTCCTTGCATAGATTAATGCATAGTCTTTGTCTTCTTTAGGGTTTTCATCTACTTTGCGTGAAAATAAAAATATTTCTGGAATTCTTGTACATAGCTAGTTGGCTCCACTCCACAGCCACCATTTTTGGCACTGCAAGTATACGTAGTGCAAGTAAATTTTCCTCTCTTGTGCTGCCTATTTTCTGCACTGATCGTTTTCATCATCAGGGCAGTGAGGGGTTTGCTTCAGTGACATCTTAAGCACTACACCTTTAAGGTGTTTTGTGACTTGACGTTTTAAGGACAAGGACTAGGTCATTCTTTATTATCATTTGGCATTAAGTAAAAAGCAGTGTTGACAATAAACGCCATTGTATTATAACAAAACAGTAGTTGATAATTAACAGCGTATTGCTACTTGGTGCTATGATTCTGTACATCTTGGCTCAGATGTACAGTTATGTTTTTTAAGTTTCTCAAAAAGATGCACATTTAGTCAGGGCTTGTGTTATTTCTTTTATACAGTCTCTTGAATGCTATTTACACAGTAAGTGTTAAATAAATGCTTTCCAACTATCGGGGTAGAACAACCAATTGGGTCTTTTATTTTGTTGGAGCACTAATAATAAATGGCAAAGAAGTAAAAATTAATATGAAGTATGAGGCAAAAGTTAAGAAATATGTTTTAAAACAGTTTCAAACACTAAAAACATTTTGGATAAATGGATTGTAAAATTATTGTAATCTAGCTGGACTTTTTTTTTTTTGAATGAAACATACACTTTAAAAAAGTGTTCCTTGATTATCTTAATCTCTGTGCTGCAATGACTAAATCAATAGAAGATATACTTGTTCAATGTAGAGTTCTTTAACAAAACATTTATTTACAAATCTCAATACTGTTACACATTGAGGTTTTTTTCTATCTGTTCATTCATGGAATGATTATAACTATTTTCCCAGATAGATTACTTCCTACTCTGTAATGATTAGGCCAGATTTGTTCACTTGAAATTGCCACTATATATTTTTTTGGCTTTCAAAATTAGTATGTACTAAATTGAGACATATAAATCATAGGCAAGAGAGGGGTAGAAAATATTTTCCAGTGTGCTATGTTTTCCTCCACATACAAGCATTCTTTCAATCACATTCAATGAAGTGTTTTCTTTGTCTTTAATATTAAAATTTTGTAGGTGAATTTTAAGATAAACATGGAGCTTTTAAAATGTATTTATAAATTATTAGAGTAGAAGAATATAACATTTTGACACTATGTTAGCAATTGATGTATTAGTAACAGTACAGTATTATTTTATTCTAAAAATGGGTTAATCTTTCTTTGAGTATAAATAGAGCTTATGTCAAATACTTCAGAATATATACACAATAGTCATTTAATTACTTTTTTGTTGTTGAATATATCTACATATAAATGTTGTAACATGTATTTTATAGACTTTATGCCTAAAATTCATGTTTGATTTCAAAAGCTTATGTGAAATCCCATTGTTTTTACTCTATAGGCATATTTTAGATGGTTGTATACCATGCATATGTGAGTGTGGACAGACAGAAGACATATAGGAGCATACAGTCCTGCTGAGAATCATGATTACATCTCCATCTTGGTGACGTGCTCATGTAAGAAATGCTATATGCTTGCTGATGGACCTATTATGTGCAGATTGGCAAGGAAAACCCCCATATGTACAAAGAAAACTTAGGTGAAGATTTGTAACTAAAGAGCAAATTTATTAAAACTGAAATTAACAGTTTTAAAACAGTCACCATAATGAAATTTATTACTTTAATCTGATGGGTGCATGGACGAGGGCATGTGGATTTCTGTTTCACTTCCGGATTTTCTGAAACTCAGGTTCTTGGCCTCTCCAACCCCGATGAATGGGGAAGGAGGCCTCGGTGTCAAGGTGAGTGTTACAGCTCAAATAGAACTCATGGACCCAGAGTGTGCGGTAGTGCGGTTTATTAGGCAGAGCGAAAGGACAGCTTCTACGCCGTGGACCCGGACGTGGAAGGGGTGCCGCTGCACGCTGGGGGTTGGGGCTGGGTTGTTCCCTCTCCCTTCTTTTTGTCATCGAATGATAGGGGTTTTTTCAAACTTTCTCTGGATCACTTTATCTTTGAATCCTTTACTGGATTGGTTACTGTTTTAAAACCCGGAGTCACTGAGCCTCTGCCTTTAGGAGCCACAGGCGAGAAAATTTCTGCACTGGGAACAAAACCCCTAGCAGGCCAGAGGCGGGAAAATCCCGGCACTGGGAACAAAGCCCCTAGCCGACTCTGGAAGTTGCTCTAACACAGTCCCTCTACTTCAATATCCATAGTGCCAAGTGCAGTCTGCCTGTTACAAGGGGAAGCAGTTAATAAATATGTACTAAATGGAAAAATGAATGAATAAGTGTAATATATACGTAAACATATCTGCAAACATACATTTCGGTGGTTGAGGCTGACCTAGATATCTAGTTGCAACAAGAAGAAACGTTGTATCTTATCATCTTAGTTAACAAATGACACTATTTTAATACCAAACATCTTTCTATTTTCTGAAAAGTATTTATGACTAAAGAAAGCTAAACAATTTACTTCAGATGATTCAGAATTATAAGGACGACTAACACAATTGAATGAGCTGTTTCCCTATTCTGGGGAATTCACTTCAGTTCCATCTTGATTAGTGGCAAGTGCAGTGTATCCTAGCTATTCTTTGTCTTTTGTTTCTACCTTGGCTGTTTCTTCTGGAGGCATCTGTCACACTGTATTCAGTTCACTCTGCGTTCTGTTGATGCTTTGAGCTAGCTGTAGGGTATCTGCTTAGGAGCAACTAGAGGTACTCCCAGTAGGGACAGTGACATGCGGAAAAAATAAGCAAGAACTACCCACAGAGGTACTGGCTTCCAACAATTTTGCAGAAGTGTGAAGATTTACAGTAGAAAATAAAGCACCTCCTGCTGGTTCTGGCTCCAAGCCTCCCTCAAGAACTTTCCACTTAGGAAATCTCTCTTTTATCCTGTGAGCTTAGTGTTCTGTATGAAGGAGTTTAAGTTTCATATTAACAAATTGGCTTAATTATTTTTAACCAAACTGTTAACTACCTGCAGTGACTTTAGAAAAAGCTCCCAATAAGTTTTAGTTTTTCTTTCAAGAGGAAATTACACAAAGTTGTTAAAACTGAATAGAGTTTTCTCTGGGAAGGAGTAAGATTCCTCTCCCAGGGAGAGCCAGAGCAGCCAGGTGGGAAGCTTACAGGCAAGCACAGCTTCCAGGAAAAGAAGTAAAAAGGATTTGTGCTTGCCCGCAGCAACACAGTTTGTTTATCACTAAAGACTTCTTTCCATTACGTTGTTTAAATTTCTAATTTAGTAGCCATCGAAGAGAAGCATTGAGGTATGTTAATTCAGGTGTGTTCTGCCAAACTCCTCAGAGCATATAGGTATGAATATTTTATTATGAAGAATTCAGGGCAAAGAAAATCAATCTGGTGGGTTTCACTTTGCCCACTGGTGTGGCAGTATTCATTTAAAACTAATTGTGGTCAAGAATTGGTTTCTTTTCTTCAATATAGGCAGGTAATTGTAGCACATCCATGCAGCACTATATTCACTCCTCTAAACCTCACAAAGTTGCAAAGTTCCAAAATTATAAAACATACTCATGACCGTTGACTTCAGATGATTCATAACCTAGGTAAAAATGTGAAAATACTTCTGTTAGCATCTTTTAATTTCATATAATATGAGGCTTATTCATTTTTCATCATTACCATGATGTTAAATATGATTTTGTTTCATTATGCCAACTACATTCGTATGCATAACCATACTTTTCTGTTATTCTGTGTTGCAATGGTAGCTGTTTAATTCCTCAATATAAATTGATAACTTTATTCTGTTAATCAAGATCTGTTTTGAAAACTTTCAGCTGTCATCATTCTAAAAGAGAAGCTTCTGGAGCAGTTCACTGGTGCTCTCGAGATGCAAATGGTTGACCGAGACAGCCTTCACATTCTCCACGCTTGAGTAAACTTTAGCCAGGCCTCTTCCTGACTCTAGGCCCCCTGACCTCCCTTGTCTTAGAGCCTTTACTTTAGAAAACTTGTAGTTTTCTCTGCCTCTTTGAGACATAAATCTTCTAGCTTCTTGCCAGTCTCACAACCCAGGAATTTCTTTGTCAAGGACCAGGGAACCATCCCTTGAAATGTAATCATCAAAGAAGATAGCACCCTTATCTCTCAGTTTCTGTGCGAGGCTAGAAATCTGACTTTGATATAGGATAGGGGATAAGTGGCAATTAGCTAATGTAGATGGCCTAATCATAGACCAGTCTTTTCCCTATCATCCTCCAAGACAAACAGATTATAAATAAAATGTAAAAAATCTGATGGCTGGTTTGGCATGTGGAAAGAAAATCTACCAAATGACTTTTACGCTATTGGATAATGATAATGATAGCAGCAATATAGTTTTTTCTCTTTGGAATTCTAAATAAAGAGAATCATCAAAACGTTGTGATCTAGATTACTAAACATATAACATACATATATAGAGATTTTTTTCCCTAAAATATAGCATGAAATAAATGTCTCAAGATTATGGAAAACACATTTAATAGTGAAACACTGGACAGTTACACTCTTTAGTTTTAACTTCATCACCAACAATTTAAAATTTTTGTTAATCATTAGAGAAATAGGCATTATAGCTTGAAAGTTTTTAGGATATTATTTTAGCACCTCACTTTAAATAGACACACTATTGGCCCTGAGACTTAGGTTAGAGCATCAAGTCTATGAACATTGTGTTGGCTGAATCTGTATTTTCTTGTACCTTCTTAAGGCCATTTGTCTAGTTTAAATACTGCTGACCGTGTCATTCGTTGACATAACGCTATGTTTTTGAATTTTCTGGAATTAACATGGGTTGCTTGGATGGTTTCTTTATCTCTCTATTCTCCTTACAATTTGCTCCTTTAGGGAATGGTTTATGCTTTGCCAAGTTACTTTCAGATTCCCCTGGGGCTTGTTTCAAATCCTATTTAGCTTTATATTTAGATATTTTCAGTGAATAACATTATTCAATGCTGTGGCCTGCAGTGTCATATGTATGCAGATGATACTCAGATACTCTTCCCAGTCCCTGCAGACCTATGAAGCGGCTTGATGTTTTGCATAATTGTCTGTGTGATATTCAAGCATGGATGTCTTCAAATTTCCCCGAATTTAGTATAGATATAAAATTGGGTTGCTACTGATTGGTTGTCCAGGATAAATGTTTAAAATGTAATCTATGCTGGTAACCTTAAAAGAGTGATTTCTTTGCTCTAAAATCATACTTTTGACCTTAGGATTACTGCATAGGCGTGTGTGCATGTTTTATTAACTATACAATCTTCTTTCTGTACCCATCCTGTGCAGACCTGTTACATAAAGATTTCCTGATTCTGGGAGAGTTTCTGCCATGATTTACAATCAGTGACCTCCACCTGCCACCTTTCAGTCTGATTCTAATGAGATTCTAAGATCACACAACCTTTCACACTCTGGTTTTCAACTCAAGAATCTATTCTTTTATGCATGAGAACTTTGAAATTACTGTTGATTTGTAAGGTTTAACTTAAAAACTTATTTGTTTGAGTTAGCCTTTTAAATATGTATTGTATCTTCTTTTATATTAAGTCCACATTTCACCGTGGGATGGACACATGAAGGACACTTCATAAATATAATTGGGTTGATTGATAGGCCATGTGAAGTGTTTGCAGAATGTACTGTTTTACAATGAGAAGGGCTATTAATGAATCCACAGTGACTTTGAGCTGTGAACACATGTGTATCTAACATATCCTCTTACTATAGGCAGCCAAAGAGTGTACAGTCTTTTAGATACTGCATTAAATAAATGGGGTAGAGAATAAAATTCATATGAAATGGTCTCAATTCATTAGTCTGGTAAAGTTTAGGTATCACTTTAACTAAAAGGATATTCTGGATGATAACTGGTGCTTTCTTCAAGCCCTTTAAAGAAATGGGGCTTTACATTCTTGTTTGATGGCCTGGGAAATTTGAATTAGTTGAGTCTGCCTTAAACAGGAAAATGTGTGTAATTGGTAGACCATAACACAGAAAAATCTGAATGTTATATAGACGGTCCCCGGTTTGACTTAAGATATTTGACTTTATATGGTGCAAAAGTAATAAATATTATCAGTAAAAATTGTACTTTGAGTACCTATAGAGCTGTTCTGTTTTTCACTTCTGGTATAGAATTCAAAGAGTTACATGAGATAATTAACACTTTATTATAAAATAGGCTTTGTGTTAGATGATTTTGCCTAACTGAAGGCTAATATAAGTGTTCTGAGCACTTTTAAGGGAGGCTGGGCTAAGCTGTGATGTTGGGTAGAATAGGTGTATTAAATGAATTTTCTCCTCATGATATTTTCAACTTATGCTGGATTATAGGGACTAACCCCATCATAGGTCTAGGAGCATCTGTGTTTGCCTTGCAAGATACAGTTATGATTCTGAATCTGGTCAAGCTTTTCTGTTAAGAATGTAAATACATATATTGGCTAGAGATGGCTACCAAAGTTAGTAAAATGCAGAACCACAAATGATTTACAGAACTCTTGTATACGTCCTTTCCAACCTTACCTCTTACCTACTGGAATTACAAAACAGGTATAATAAATAAACTGCTTTAAATGAGAAGCAGAGATGCAGAAATATGAAAAGGAACAATTAAGTTAAAAGCATTCACTATATTACTTTCACATTCAGAAAGTGTTTCTAAAATATGATGGTAAAACAAAAGGGCATATCTGTCTCTCAAGAACCTAAAAAGAGTGGCAATGAAAAACAAACAGCATACAATTCCTTTCCTTAAAAACAAAAATTTTAAAAAAATGCAGAATACCTTTTATATATACTTACAATGATGCCTTGGGTATGCTGAGAAGACACTGTATGTGGGTGACTGATAATCTCTTATGCTATCCTCAATAAGCAAAACCATGAAAGTCCTATGAGAATATAAATGAATCCAACAGTAGATGGGAAGTATAGGAAATCAAGACAAAGAGGTTTTTAAAAGTTTCAAAGCTTTAGCATGGCACTACAAACTGAATAAAGCGACTGAATATATCTCCCAGAGCATTACGAAACTTCTTACAGTTGAAAGCCTTTAGTCTGGGCACAGTAACTCTAAATGTCCACAGACCTTGCTATATCCTACTGCTTTACCTCTACCCAATTTCACTTTAAGTTTTCTGACTGGCCTTTTGTGAAGATGGAAGATCAGATATGAAAAGGTTTGAGATCTTGGAAAAAGATAAAAAGAGAGAGAGGGTGGGAGGGAGTGAGGAAGAAAAGAAGGAAAGAATGGAAGGAAAGAGCAAAGCTGAAAGGAGAAAAAATGAAAGAAGAAAGACAGGGAAGAAAGAAATGGAAAAGAAAATTTAAAAAGAAAGGAAAAAGAAAAGGTGGGAGGAAGGAAGGAAAGGGAGAAAGGAATAAAATGAAGAGGAAGAGAAAAGAAAAACCACTTATGTGGCTCAAAATAGCATTTTATATTGGGTTACTATCTTACAAATATCTCAGTCAGCATTATATAAGGGAATAATTTACTTTACCAGAATTAAGCAATGCTTCAATATCATTGAAATGCACATAAATGAAAACCAAGTGTAATGTCCCTCTGTATGTATTTTGAACCAGCACATCCTCAAACTCGCTGTCATAGTATACGATACAGGGACAATGGCATTTGAAGTTACTCATTCAGAAACTTAGAACTTGAAGCAGGGAATTAATGAATTCTTATATTATCACTAATAGGAAGTTTGCTACCTGGAAACTAAGAATGCTGGGAAAGTGTCAAAGCATCTGAGCCATTTATTATTATTTTTTCTTTACTATGAATAAAAGTGAAGAGATTCTGAAATCTAAATTGGTTTCTCACAATAAAATGAGCCGAAAACGTAAAAAGAACAATCAAGAAAAAATGATCTATTAGAAAAATCTTTAAACTTTGTCTCTTTATTTTGGACTTGTGAAAAGGGAAAAAAGTGCACATCAATCTACACGTTAGTGTGGATTCACTACACACAGCACTATTTGTATTTTTCCTTATCCAGTCAGGCAGTTTGTACATATTTAATATCCTTCATTCATTTTCATGCCTATGAATAAGCAGGCACTACCGACACACATAGGAGCAGGATGTCTTATGCATATACAATGTGTACCCAGAGACGAAAGTTTTGATGAAAACTTGGAAAACAAACATTCATCTCATTGGAATACAATTTGTGAATTTTTCAGCAGTTTCATGAAACACTGAAAACTATTTGAGATGAATAAATGAGCAATTTCACACACCTCTAGTTTGCTTTCTCTTGTTTCCTGTTTTGCTCTGTTATGCATGGTAGAGCATCTTATAAAAACGCCTTATATCACTGACCCAGCTCATTCTGAAAGTGGTTTTGTCATTCTTCAAGTCCTTAAAGAATAATGTGAAGGTAAAAATATGGAAGTGTTTGCATTGAGGAAAATGAAAGTTGAAAGGCACAAAGGATGGGGAACACAGACCTGTGGATACCGACAGACATTCAGCATCTAATGAACATTGCAAAATGGAGCTTCAATAAAAAGAAATAGTCTGCTTTAGTGGAAAAAGAAGAATATTAGAAAATTATTATTAGAAGAAATAGAGCAGATTTCGAGTACTAAAGCATACAAAGGAGGATTACAGGCTGTAGAATTCATAAGTGAATTGGTAAAGAGATTACTTAATATAATATTTGGCCTAACACTAAAATGAAAATACATTACGTTCTAATAAAATTTGAGAATATGTTCAAAATTCAATGGTAAAATAGGCTTTAGTATACCCAAAAGAATTTTGCTCTTTCAAAAGACTAGTTTTTAGATTAGTTTTTTTTCCCCCTCTTTTCTTTTCTCCCTTTTTTCCTGAGGAGTGAGTATAGTAGTTTTTAGAAGGCTTGGAAGTTAACTTTTGTTTCCTCCCCGGGACATCAAAGATGTTACCTTTTTTGAAAAAGAATAACTGTAGATGAACCACCCCTTTTGCTTTGACTATAAAGAATATGATAAAAGGAGAATTTTTAACCTTTGGCCCATCTTTCATCTGTTTAAATAAATAATGATTCAGGATATGATAATTGATTGGTACTCAGATTCTATGTTAAACTCTATGTGCATCAAGTCTGTCCAAAGCAGTCACACAAATCAGGTTGTGTTGGTTCATAAATTGATGAAGAAAAACTCTAATCTGTCTCAGTAAGGGGAACAAAAATACTTGTACACTATTGTGGGAGGTGTGTGAACCAGAAAAACTCCATCTTGAATGGGAGCTGGGTAAAATGAGGCTGAGACCTACTGGGTTGTATTACCAGTCGGTTAAGGCATTCTAAGTCACGGGTGAAATAGGAAGTTAGCACAAGATACAGGTCCTAAAGACCTTGCTGATAAAACAGTTTGCAGTAAAGAAGCTTGGACCTGTTGAAACTGAGATGGCAATGAGAGTGACCTCCGGGTGTCCTCACTGCTACTCTCTCACCCGTGCCATGACAGTTTATAAATGCCATGTCAATGTCAGGAAGTTACCCTAGATGATTTTAAAAAAAGGAGACATGTATAAGCCACCTCTTGTTTAAGTTATCATCAAGAAATACCCGTAAGAATGGGCAACCAGCAGCCCTTGGGGCTGCTCTGTCTATGGAGTAGCCATTCTCTTGTTTCTCTACTTTCTTAATAAACTCGCTTTCACTTTACTCTGTAGATTTGCCCTGAATTCCTTCTTGCACGAGATCCAAGAACTCTCTCTTGGGGTCTGGATCAGGACCCCTTTTCTGTAACACCATCTCAAAGAAAGGCCCTCTTGCCCTCATTTGCCAACCCCCAAATCCAAAAAAAAAAAAAATGAAAAGAATCAAATTCAAAAGATGGCATGATAATGTGGTAAGATACTAATATGTGAATGTATCTGAAGTGTCATCTTTGCAAAACTTTCTTAATTTTAGATTATGACATAAACTATAGTAGGTATAGTGACTCGAATGTGACTGTATTCTGGTGAATATGAATTTACTAGAATATATATTGCATGTGATTTTCTTTGTTAATGATATTTTCACATTTGGTATTACATGAATGTGCCTTGGGAATTGTTGCTACATAACATGAATTTAGGACATAGGTCTATTTTATCTGCAGTTTTAAAAGTAAGAGTTGCAATCTAGTGATTACTCACTATGTGTCACACTCTAAGCCTTCTGCAAGTTTTAAATTAGTAATTCCCATGATAATGCTTTAAGATCTGATTATCTCAATTTTCTATATTTTAACACAGAGGCACAGAAAGGTTCACTGATCTGCGCAAGATACAGAACTAACAATGTCAGTACTAAACACTTAACTCAGGCTGAATGGAGCAGAGTTCTTAAATCCTTGCTTTGCTGCCTCTAACACATTAGTCATATTTAAAATTTGCTGAGGTTCTATGAGTTAAAACAATTGTCTAAGCCACTTGTCTACATTTATTAATCGACTTTAATCAAATTTGATAAACCATGTTATATCTATCAACAAAGAACACATCAGTGGCACTTTATCTGTTTCACCACCTACATTATGTCATTTAAATTATTTTAAGTTATTATAAAACATTGGTCGTGTCAAGAATGCAAACATTTAGGCACTATCATAAAGTGTTTTGAATGCAGTACATATATTATATGGCTCTTTGTAAAACCTTAATTATGTAATGACCCTTTCAATCCTACATCAAGCTCTTAGTTTTATAGACACACACACACACAAAAATCTCTATTTCCTTAGGTTCCAAAATTTACAAGACACGTGATGAAGGGGCCTGTATTTTACAACTGTGCTAACTGTTAAGAACCTCTTTAAATCACTATTTTATACTTCAGCAAAGATCAATAGAAGTCACTTATTGTGCTTTTTGTGGGCGGAAATAGGAGGGAGATCACTGATAGGCATAATTCAAAATCACATACTGTGTGGGAAAGTATTTGGGAGTCACTGTAACAATGAAAGTGGCCGCCTGTAAAAGTTATTTAGATTCATTTGAGGAAGAGAATGGCAGAATTAGCCACTCCGCAAGACGGCTCTGTCTCCATAGACATTTTAATGGCTCTCTTTGATAAATGTAAATTTGCACAGGATTTCAAAATGTTTGAGTGATTTAAGTAATTTGCGTATGAAGCATTTGCCTATATGTACTGCTCGTGCTTCCTAAAATCTTGAGAATGTAATAAAACTTGCTGAGCAACAGTATTTGGATATTTCAGAGAGGCCAGAAGAAAAACAATCTTTTAAAACATCATCAACAGGGGAAGTTGGGAGGTGGAATTAATTTATTGTAGAAACATGCATCCCTGCATGTAAAGTACATATAATGATCCTTTCAGTTTCTTTCTCTAAAACATGTTCTGTGTGTGTAATCGAAGTTTGTGGTTCATCTCTTAGGCAATGAGTTAATTAAAATTATAGGATACGTGATTATCGTACAGTCATATAGTAGGCACAGGTCTGATAACTTGTAGTCACAAAAAAGATATATGTTGAATTAAATGAATAACCATACATATCTATATGATATAGTATGACATGATATAATTAATTTTTATCTATACCTGCTATTTTAAGACAAAATGCTACTTTGTAAATATTACATGTGAGATGGGTGTTACTATTTCAATTGCGTAAATAAGAAATTCCAAAATTATATTTTACATATTTATTAAAAGTCATCCTTGTCTATCATTTACTTTGTTTAATTATGACTCAGTTTCTTTTTGGCATTGAACTAGTTTATTCTCCCTCAGTTTTTAAAGATATATTTGTTTATATATTTATATTTTATGTGGCCATGAACGAATAGTCTTTATATGTTTTATCGTCTTTAGATGTTATCTTAATGATAATATATGCCTCTAAAAACTGTTAAGATACATTTTAAAACAAATTGGCATAGAGAAAAGTGCCAGATAATTTACTTCACTATCTACTGGAGATTACATAAGTCCAAGAAACAAGAGTGGCAGGCAACTAATTAAAGTGGAAAACAGCTAATAGAAGGCTTTCAAGCCATTAATACACCAAAGAGAAAGCATGACACCATAAAATAGAGCATAAGCAGCTATTTGCAGTAGATGTCATACGAAGTAGAAATGAAACACAAGGAGACCCATCAGGGAGCCACATTGCAAAAGCAAACGTTTTCAGTGGAGACAGTTGAGTCCTAGAATAGAGGGCTGTGTTGCAGCAAATCTCCAAGGAAGTTCATGAAGAAGCAGCTGCCTCCTGAAGACAGAAGTGCAATAGCAATGCAGTGGATATTTGCTGACAACAGAAATCCAACAGGACATTGTAAGGATAGTAATTAATTAGTCCAAAGTCTATGATTCCTTTTTGCTGTGCCCTCGAAGTGGACTTCCCTGTAATCGTTTAAACAATCAAAATTAAGAACACTGTAAGGACTTAAATGTGTCTCAAAACTTTATAGAAGAGAAGTGATATATTTTCATAATCATTTTACTGGAATCAGTTAAAAAGTAAAGTTAATTACCTCCATTAGGTAACTGCAAAACCCAGACGACTTTTAAAAATAGTCCTGTTATTTCCAACTATCAAGTTAAGTGTAACCAAGGGCTGCTGACAAACAACGACTGCAATTTATTTTTCTGAGTGTAATTTAACGTAAAGAATGATGAACTTATGAGAAGTGGATAGATGACCAAATAGGTGTTGACCTATGATAGACTCATTAATTGTCCACATACTCTGACAACTATTGACGTCAGGCATCCATTTTATGTTTGTTGCTCTTTTTAGAACACCTAGCATGCAGAGACTCAGAGGAGAAATTAAACCTTGAAAAACCTGAGACAAGGGGAGTTTTGTCATCCCTAAATATTTTGAGACAGGAATAATACAGGGTGGTCAAAGGTGAATAAAACAAAAAAATTCCAGGCAGCAGTTTCACATGACTTGAGGCTACGGGTTGATAAGACCCTGAAAAACGGCATGGATCAAGCTGGCTAAGACCGACTGGACCCAACGTAGCACTGGATTTGACTTAGGTTTCAACTGGGACCTCATTAGACACTAATTAATATACAAAATCAGCAACCTGCTAGTGCCATGACCATTCTAGGAAAACCTATATTTGGTGTAAACATGGGTGACACCACAGTTGCTAGAAATCTCCACCTTTTTCCAGGAATTTTCATGAATATTCTACCCCTTGGTTAAAGAAAGCCATAAAGATAGAAATCCCGGCAAAACTCTCTCTTGAGTACGCCTGCACTCTCCTTTCTTGAATGTGTACCTTTCCCTGTGCAATCAATCTCTGTATTTCTATTATTTTCTGACTCATCCTTAAATTCCTTCTTGTGATCAAGCCAAGAGCCTGGACACCAGCTGGGATCAAGGTCCCACCGGCCTTTGGGGACCTCCTCCAACCCACCAGTATTATCTTCACTTGTTCTTGTAGTAAACTGGAAATTTTAAAAAGCTCTCCTGTCCCAAAGCAAAGTATGTTTTTCAAGGCACTATACAGATCTTAAAATTCATATGGAAGATTATAATACATGCATTTTGAATGACTGCAAAGTCATCTATAGCTTCTTTTGCTGTGTGTGTGTGTGTATGTATAAACACATTTGTAGTAGGCTAAATAATGGTACCCAAAGGTTTCCAGCTCCTAATTTCTGCTGGGCCTGAAATGCAGCTGCATTTGTCCTTCTAAGAAAGAGGCAGAAGCACATTCTATTACAGCAGAGAGAAGGTGATGTGGTGACCTCAGCAGAGAGAAAGATTTGAAATGCTATTCTGTAGGCTTTGAAGATGGAGGAAAGCAATGTGAATCAAAAAATGCAGATCTAGGCCAGGCGCAGTGGCTCATGGCTGTAATCCTAGCACTTTGCCAGGCCAAGGCAGGCAGATCACCTGAGGTCAGGAGCTTGAGACTATTCTGGCCAACATGGTGAAATCCCATCTCTGCTAAAAGTGCAAAAATTAGCCAGGTGTGGTGGCACATGCCTGTGATCCCAGCTACTCAGGAGGCTGAGACAGGAGAATTGCTTGAATCCGGGAGGTGGAGGTTGCAGTGAGCTGAGATCACACCTCTGCACTCCAGCCTGGGCGACAGAGTGAAACTGTTTTAAAAAAAAATGCACATCTAGAAATTGAAAAAGGCAAAGAAATAAAATCTGGAAACAGTGTAACCAGTTACAGATTTCTGGAACTATTGAGACTGCATTGCTTTAAGCCACAAAGTTTATGGTAGCTAGTTACAACAACCACAAGAAACAATACAACACACATAAATATTTTCAAGATATTTAGAAATTGCGGAAGAAGAAGATTAGCCTAAACTAAGAGAATCAACAATAATTCCCAACGATTTGTATGTATAAAAATTATCTTGAGAGTTTGTAGAAAACCAGATTTCTCACCTTCCTCTCAGTGAATTTGATATAATACAACTGAAGATAACCCGATAGGCTGCATTTCAGCCAATCCCTTGCAGGTAATATTGAGAACATTGAAATATAGTAACACTGAGAGAGGGACAGGACTTCACATGACTCCTGGGTTGGATTGTTTGCTTTAATGATTAAACTGTCCATTTTGCCAGTTAAAAGGCTGGCCGAAGAAAGGGTCTTTTCCTCCTGTCTCTTTCTTCTTTGTCTTCCTCTTTCTTTACTTCCCAGAGTTTCTACTCCCTTATGTCTAGTAACCTTTAATGCTATGTTTATAAAATTTTAGATGTATGACAACCAGCAACTTTCTCAATATTGCCAGAAGTCTATTGAAGGTTAAATGATATAAAAATATTTTTGTTCTGTCATATATGTGAACTTTCCTTTAAGATAATAGTATAAATATTTTGGCCTCACCTGTTTGAAATAAGGGATTTTGAGAAAATGAACATTTAGCTATGTAGATTGGAACTGTATAAAAAATGATTATTTTGAAACTTAGATGTATTTCTGAATCACTGATTTACCACTTAAATCTCTATTTAATTGGCATCAGATGCAGATGTGCTCACGTTTTTATATTTACTTTTCATTGTGAAAAATCCTAACATAAATTTATCATCTTCACCAATGTGCAATTTAACAGTGATGAGTATGCTCAGGTTTTTGTGACACCTATCTCCAGAACTTTTTCATCTTGCAAATCTGAATCTTGTTAAATAACTTTCTTTTTTTCTTACCCTTAGCCTTTTCTAACCATCATTCCGATACCTGTTTCTACCCATGTTGTAGAATAGACAAGATTTCCTTCCTCTTTTAAGGCTGAGTAATATTTTACTTTATGTACATGCCATATTTTCCTTAACCATTCATCTATCCGTGGACATTTGGGTTGCTTCTACTTCATGGGTATTATGAATGGTGCTAATATTAACATGTGTGTGCAAATATATTTTCAAGATTCTCATTTCAATTCTTTTAGATATAAACCCATAAGTGAGATTGCTGGATTATATGGTCATTTTATTCTTAATTTGTAAGCGAATCTCTATACCATTTTCCATAGCAGTTGCACTGTTTTTACCATCACACCAACAGTGCACAAGGGCTCTGATTTATTCATAATCTCAACAAAAATTATCATTTTGTTTTCTTTTTTAGTAGTCATTCTGTTGAGTGTGAGGTGATATTGTGGGTATGATTTATAATATTCTAATGATCACTGACGTTGAGCATCTTTTTACACTTGGTGGCCATGTGTATATCTTCTTTGGAGAAATGTTTATTCAAGTCCATTGCCATTTTTTACTCAGGTTATCTGATTTGTTTTTATTGTTGAGTTGTAAGAAGTCTTTATGTATTCTAGATACTAACTCATCAGATACATAATTTGCAAGTATTTTCTCTCATTCCATAGGTTGCTTTTAATCTCCTGGTTGTACTCTTTGATTCATAAAAGTTTTTAAGTTTCAGTATCCAATGTGTTTGTTTTTGTTGCCTGTGCTTTTGGTGCCATATCTAACAAATTATTGCCAAGTCCAGTACAATGAAGCTGTTTCTCTGTGTTTTATTTTTTATAGTTTTATAGTTTTAGATCTTATATTTAGGTCACTACTCTATCTTGAGTTAATTTTGTATATGTTGTAAGAAGGTTAATTATGAAGAATTGGCTCACATGATTGTGGAAGATGAGAAGCTCCACCATCTTGCCATCTGCAAACTGGAGACTCAGGGTAGCTGGTGGTGTAAATTTTAGTCCAAGGGCAGGACAAGAACAATATTCTAGCTCAAGTAAGCAGGGAGGTAGGAGATGAATCTTTCTTTCCTCTGCTTTTCATTCAGTTCAGGATTTCAAGGATCGAATGATGCCAACCCACCCTTTGAAGAACAATCTATTTTACTGTGTTTACCAAAGCAAATGTTAATCTCATCCAGAAACACCCCCATGGACACCCTCAGGAATAATGTTTAATTTGGGCACCTTGTGACCCAGTCAAGTTGACATGAAAAATTAACCATCAAAAAAATAACTACATTATTTTAATGTCAATATCCAATTTTCTTGGCACCATTTGTTAAAGAGGATGTACATTTCCCATTGAGTGGCCTTGGCATCCTTGTTGAAGATCATATAACCATTTACATGAGGGTTTATTTCTGTGCTCTCTATTCTATTCTGTTAAGTCTTCTTGACTGTCTTTATGCCAATACCACATTGTTGTGATTTTGTAACATTTTTTAAAATCAAGGAATGTGAGTCCTCTACTTTAGTTCTTTTTTTTTTTCAAAATTATTTGGTTATTAGGGGTCCCTTGAGATTCCTTATTAATTTTAGAGTGATTTTTTTTCTAATTCTTCAAAAAAAGGCTGTTGAGATTTTGATAGAAATTGCTTTGAATACAGAGATCACTTTGGGTAGTATGAACATCTTAATATCATGTTAAATTCCAATAAATAAACATGGAATTTTCTTTCATTTATCTGTGCCTTCTTTAATTTTTTTTCAACAATGTTTTGACTATAAAACAAATGTGCAAGTCTTTTGACTCCTCCGTTTCAATTTATTCCCAAGTGTTTAACTTTTTTTGATGTTATTATAAATGAAATAGAATTTTCTTTTTGAATTGCTCAGCATTAGTATACAGAAATAAAACTGATATTTGTGGTTTTATATACTGCAATTTTGCTGAACCTGTTTATTAGTTCTAACAGGTTTGTGCGTGTGTATGTGAAATCTTTAGTTTTTTTAACATATAAAATCATGTAATCAATGGACAGAAATATTTATACTTCTTTCTGACTTGGCTTCCTTTTATTTCTTTTTCTTGCTTAATAGCTCTATTACTTCTGGTACTAGGTTGAATAAAAATGGCAACCGTGATCATTCTTTCCTTGTTCTTGATTTCAGAGCTAAACTTTTCAAGTTTTCACTGTTGAGTCTGATGTTACCTGTGGGCGTGTCATAAATGGTCTTTAATATATTGAGATAATTTCCTTCTGTTCTTAGTTTGTCGACTGTTTTTCACATGAAAAGATATTAAATTTTGCCAAATAGTTTTTCTCCATCAAATTAGAAGATCATATCGTTTTTGTCCCGCCTTCTGAGACAGGCTGGCTGGTTTCTTGTTTTGATGTAGTTTAGACAAAAAGAACAAAAGCCTCCTACTCAAGCTGTAGCTTACCTGACTTTCCAGCCAATCAATAACAAAAGACTCAAATTATTAACCGCAAGTTTCTGCTTTAGGCAGCTAGGGACTTTTCTGGGGCCCCACAAGTGCAGTTAGATTTGAATTTCAACTTATAGTTACCCCCCTCCTCATTTTACAAACTGGGGTGAAGATTTAAAATCTTTATGTTACACACAATGTATGAAGAAGCTGGTAAAGCCACTGTGCAAGGGCTAGAGAAACCCCTCCTATACATGCCCTGACTAACCCCTTCCCTGTTGGAAGGTGCTAGAAAACAAATCCACATACTATCCTCAGGGAGCAGCTATCCTTTTCCTTTTGGAGTGCTGACTTCTTAGTGCATAAGCTAAATACATCTTTGTCTTTCTCTTTGCTGCTATGTCTGGTGGTCTTTCTTGAATTGGGAGAGTACAAGAACCCAAGCTGCCAATAACACTTCTGTTAATGAGATGTATTACACTGATTGATTTTCATATGTTGAATCATCCTTGTATGCCAGGAATAAATTCCACTTGGTCATAGCATATAATCCTTCTAATGTGCTGTCGAATTCAATTTCTAGCATCTTATTGAGAATTTTTTTTGGTCAATATTTTTCAGGGATATTGGTCTGTCGTTTTCTTTTCTTGTATTGTCTTTGCTTGGTTTTGGTATTAGAGTAATCCTGGCCTCATAGGATGAGGTTGGATTCATTCCGTTTAAATTTTTGAAATGGTTTTAGGAATACTAGTGTTAATTCCTCTTCAAATTATATACGGAATTCTCCAGCGATGTCATTTGATCCTGGGCTCTTCTTTCTTGGAAACCTTTTCATTACTGATTCAGTCTCCTTACTTGCTGTCCATTCTTCCACTGAGAGAGAGATATATATATCTGTATGAGTGAAACCGGGTTTTTTCTTGAGTGCCGGCGAGGCACAGCTCCTGTGGGTTCTTGGCCTCCAACGTCTTAAAGAATAAGCAGTGGGGCCACTGCAGGCGGACCGTATGCTCGTAAAAGTAAATATTGGACCCAAGAAGTGTTGCAGAAAGGTTATTTTATTTAGGTAGAGAAAAGAGAAGGAAAGGAGAAGAAGAGAAAGGCTTCCACGAAGGGTGTGGAAGGGGATTCCAGGGGGGAAATCTGGCCAGGTGTGTGGACACGGACTTTTATCCTGGGAGGAACCCCCACCTTCTCCAAGACCCTAGGCCAGTGAAAGGAGTTCCCAAGAACTTCCGCTGGAGTGATTGACCTTTAGTTTCTTCCTATGCCCACAAAATTCAAACATAAACCATTGAATCTCCCAGATGGAGAGATGGGAGGAAGGCATGGTGCTGGGATATTTTTGCTCTTAAAACTACGCCCCCTCATGGACCCGGAAAGGGAACACATTCCTTCATGAGGACAGATGGTCTGAGGCCCCAGCCTTCTATACCTTTCTATACCTGATATATATATATATACTCGATATATATAAATTATCCACTCGTGTGTGTGTGTGTGTGTGTGTGTGTGTGTGTGTGTGTATAATATTTATATATAGAAACAAGGTTAAATTGGCTCACAGTTCCACAGGCTACACAGGAAGCATGGCTTTTGGGGAGGCCTCAGAAAACTTTCAATCATGGTGGAAGGCAAAGAAGAAGCATGCATGTCTTACATGGCCAGAGCAGGAAGAAGAGAGAAACGGGGAGGTGTCACACACTTTTAAACAGCCAGATCTCAGGAGTGCCCACTCACTATCACAAGAGCAGCACAAAGAGGGAAATAGACTTCTATGATCTAATCACCTCCCACCAGGCCCTACCTTTAACATTTGGGGATTACAATGCAGAGTGAGATTTGGGTAGGGACACAGATCCAAACCATATCACTTGCTGTTGGTCTGTTCAGGATTTCTATTTCTTCATGATTCTGTTTTTGTAGGTTTTGTGTTTCTAGAAATTTATACATTCCTCTAGTTTATCCAATTTGTTGGCATACAATTTTTTATACAATTCTCTGATAATCCTTGTTTTTATTTCTGTGGCATTAGTTGTAATGTTCTCTTTTTCATTTCTGATTTGAGTCTCTGTTTTTCTTAATATAGTTAAGAGTTTGTCTATTTTCTTTTTGATCTTTAAAAAAAGTGTTAAAAGTTTTTTTGATCTTTTTCTGCAGATTCTATTCTCTTTATCTCTGTTCTAATCTTTATTAGTTCATCTTTCTGCTAGCTTTAGGTTTGGTTTGTTCTTGTTTTTTATTTTTCTATTTTTTGAAGTAAAATTTAGGTTCTTCATTGGTCATTTTTCTTTTTTAATGTGCACATAAACAGTTATAAATGCACCTCTTAGCAGTACTTTTGCTACTGGAAGGATGGGAAAGTTGTAAGTATTAGAGGGGCCCACTTGCACTAAGCAAGGAGTTCTTCCCCAAACATCCCCCCTTTTGCCCCTTTAACTATTTTTCTCTTTTTTTCCTTTTCTAAGTTAGAGCCCATCCACCCCCGCACTTTGCTTCTGATAGGAAAGTTAATGGAGAAACAACTCCTGCTGGCTGAGAAATGCAAATTCATTAGGGCACATTTGAGACACTCTAAACAGATACGAACAGACTCTAAAATATCTTTTCAATCAGAAACTCAATTCCAAGCTTCAGGGTGAGGACCTAGAAAGAAAAACCAGGTCTGAGGAATCCAAAGCCAGGCACAATATAAATGGGCAGGACCAATTCCTGCGGACTGAACCCCACCCCACAGAAGGAGGCCATGCTTCATGGCGTAGACAGGCCCAGGGAACTCAAAGTTTGCCGACAGCAGGGAGAATTGGAGGCAAAGGTGAGGGTGGTTAATTCCTATTCTCCAGAATTTCCCTGCTTCATGGGTACATACCACATCAGTACCCATGGCCAGCAACAGCCAGGGTCACTGGGGCTCAGGGACAAGAGGTGAAAAGTGAAAGGAGACACTCGCTTTCTAAACTCTCCATCATACCCTGAGTTTTCGCTGAAAGAAGGAAGGGAATGAGGGACACCTCTATTCCTTGTCTTTCAGAATGAGCAACCAGTTCTCTTCACCACCCCCAGCTTATACTCCTCTGGAGTGTATCCTGAACCACTGGGACTGCTTTGACTTTCAGAGTCTGGAGGAAAAATGTCTCATAGCCCCCTGCACAAAGGTTTGGCCAAATTATGATTTACAGGAAGGACTTGCTTGGCCCAGGAAGGGACCATTCATTTTGATACCATCCAGCAACTGGAACTTTTCTGTAGATGTGAGGACAGATGGTCTGAGGCCCCAGCTTTCTATGCCTTGCAAGGCAATCCAGACCTTTGTTGACAATGCAGGATTGATCCAGTCCTCTTGTGTCCCATTTCAGGGAAGGCAGCAAGAAGGAAGCCCAGGGAATTAAAAACAAGAGTCTCAGAGGAACCCTCAGCAGAGAAGCCAGCTCCCTCTAGCCCTGCTCCTCTGGGTCTACCCTGACCTCCCTAACCAGCTTTAGCCTCTCACTTACCCCCTCCTAGAAATCCTTGTCTGAAATAAGCCCTAGTCTCACTCCTGCCCTTTCAACAGATGCCTAGTGAATTTGGGCCCAGGAAGGTTCAGTTCCCCTTTTCTCTACAGGACCTCAAATTCTGGAGGACCTTGGCAAGTTTTCAGATGACCCTGATATATAGAGGCTTTCTAGAATTTCACCCAAATATTTGAACTCTCCTGGAGAGATGTTACTTTACTTTTGAATCACTGATGGACACTGAGAAACAGGATGCTCTGTAAGCTACAGAGAGATTTGGGGATGAGCTTTGCATCACATATAGCATCAGGGAGGGAAGGGAGAAGCAGTATCAGCGAATGACCCTAAATGGGATCCCAGTGATGAGAAGGAAGACTGGAAGAGGAGACACTTTCAGGTGTGCATAATGGAGGGCTTATCTAGGACTAAGACCAAGCCTCTCAATTCTACAAGCTGTCCATGATTGACCTGGAATTTGATGAAAATCCCACTACCTTCCTGGAGAGGCTAAGAGAGGCCTTGGTAAAGCACATCTCTTTATCTCCTGATTCAATTGAGGGGCAACTAATCCTAAAAAATAAATTTATTACTCAGGCAGCTCCTGACATTGGGAGGAAGTTGCAAAAATAGGCTCTTGGACCAGATAGTACATTAAAGGATCTCCTGAAAGTGGCCACCTTGGTCTTTTATAATCAAGACTGGGAGGCCCAGGAAAGAGAGAGGAGATACAGGAAAGAGACAAAAGCTTTAATAACCACCACGCAAGCCCAAAAATCCCACAATTCCCGGGGTGCACCTGTTAACTGCTAAAGATATGGCCAGAGTAGTTATCTCTCTTCTAAGAGTTTAACTGCTCCCATACAACATTTAATTTTTTTCACTGGGGTGAAACTGTTTGGGGTACAATGTGTTGTTGTTAGTATATTTAACTTCTTATCTCTGTGATTTTGGCACTAAATTCTTTCCTTGTAGAATACACATATTTAATCAATGCACACTTACCCTTACAAAATTTCTTTTTTCTCTCACTTCTAGAAGCCATTAAATTCCAAATGGTCAGGCAACCAGAGCCTCAGACAATGGCTCCCCTTTGCTAGGAACCCTTAGATGGACCTCTGGGAGAAATCTGACTGCCATTTTCTCCAAAACAACAGTCCTTGTCAGCAGGAAGCAGCTGAGACTGGTCATCATCCATATTCTAATGACAGTTAGATGTACCTCTTCAGAGGGTGGAAATGGTATAGAAGAGAAGTGCTAGGAAGGGTGCGGTTGCTTTAAATGATATGGACGTGGGGAAGGGAAGGGCTCAGTAGAGGAGGGCGTGGTCCCTGGCTAGGGCTTCACAGCCCCCCAACTGTGCCTATGGACCTAGATGAGGACAGGTGTTTTTGTTCCTCTGCCCAAATGTTGCATTTCCTATGACCACCCTGCCTGCCTGCCCCCATCGTGTGCCAATAAAACCCCGTGACACTCTAACAGGCAGACACACCGGTGGCTGGATGTTGAGAGCAGCACATCAGTGGAGGAACACACATGCGGACAGGCATTAAGAGTAACACGTTGGTGGAAGAAGACACAAGTGGCTGGATGTTGACAGGATGTTGAGGGGAGCACACCAGCAGAAAAGAACACCAACAAATGCTGGCAGGCCAGCAGGCTACTGACTGGCAGACCAACATGGAGTTTGGCTGGAGCAGTTAGAGGAGAGCCTGGCCTCCGGCAGCCCAACTCCAGGGGAAAAACCATCTCCCCTCTGGCTCCCCCGTGTGCTAAAAGCTGCTTCCACTTAATAAAACTTTGCACTCATTCTCCAAGTGCACTTGTGATCTTAATTCTTCTGCTACACCAATGCAAGAACCCTGGAATACAGAAAGCCCTCTGTCCATATGATAAGGCAGGGGTCTGATTGAGCTAACACAAGCTCTCTATGGACGGCTAAGCTAAAAGAGCACCCTGTAACACTTGCCCACTGGGGCTTCAGGAGGAAACCCCAGTAAACATTCACCCTGAGACACTGCCATGGGGTCAGAGCCCCACAGCCTGCCTGTCTGTCTGCTACCCTAGAGGTCTGAGGAGGGGGACACTGAAGAAGTGAGTCACACCCCCATCACATGCCTTGCAAAAGAGACGAGGAAACTTTTCCCATTTCACTTTAGGTCACTGGAAATATTTCTCTTCTAATTTAATTAGAGATTATTTAGAAATGAAAATGATTATTAATTTCTTGAATAAGGCTGTTTTGTGAGCATTGCATTAATAGTGTTTTGCAACGTTAGAACCTAAATTAATGAAACATAGTATTCTAATCTCCCAAAATAATGTTTAATATTCTTTAGATGAAGTTGTTTAGAATAAAACAAATTTAACTCAAAAGAACTAATGTATATACATTCTTTCACACGTCTTTAGAAGAATTACTGGTGAGCGGTAGCACAGCTGTCTCTGAGATCAGCACGTACGTGCTGGTGGTCCCTGCAGATCAGCTCATTTCAGTGGCCTTTCTCCGTCAACAATGTGTCTCCTTTTTCTTAGCTCCTAAATTCAGTACCTTAAAGTAATCTTTGATTTTTGCCTCTCTTTCCCTGTATGTTTACTAATTTGCCATTTAATAATTCACCAATTTTTATTTAAAATGTCTCTTGTATTTGTTCCTTATTTCCCTTTCATCTGCCACTATTCAAACCCAGGCTCACATATGGAATTACTGCAGTAGCTTCTTGATTACTTTTCCTCTCCAGCCTTCCCCTCTTATTATTCCTGTATCCAATGACAGAGTAACATTTCTAAATTACTATTTTCATCATGCTACTTCTCTGCAAAAAAACTTTCTACGGTTGTCCTTGTGGGATAAATTCACATTCCTCAGCCAGGCATGAAATCTCCTCCACCAGCTGACCCTGTTTACTCATTCAACAAATATTTATTGAGAGTTGACTGTGAGTTCAGCATTCTCAGTCTCTTATAACGCCAGATACCTTAAAGGATTTTACTGTCTTGTTGGAGATTTGTGAAAATATTCAAGATAAGTTAAATAAAAAAGCCGGATAGCAGTTTAAGAGTTTCTATATGACAATGTGTGTGTGTGTGTGTGTGTACTTGTACATAAATATATTTGATAAATATTATATATTGAATGACTCCAATTATATGGTTTTCTATTGCATTATAGTTATTACAGTTTATAATGTACATGTAGGTATGCTTTCTTAATTCTTCTGCACTATAATTAGAAATAGAGACAAACTGGGATGAAAAAGAAAAGGAAATGTGTACCAGTAAATAAAATATTTTTGTCTAAAATCTTAAAAGATAGAAGTAAATTCAAATATATCAGATTCATGACTTATTATCTTGTCTGTTGATGCAAATGTTACAAACGTATTTTTTACACTACTACAACCCTAAATATTACAATATATGTACAACACACTAAACATTTCCTCTTCCTGGGCACATAGGGTATCTCTAAGCCTGTATTACCAATTTCCCTTGAAGTTAGTTTGGGTTGCATGACTGAGTTCTGGCCAAGGTATGTGGATAGAAGTGAGAGGGGTCCCTTTTGGATCTATTCTTTACACTTTCTGCTGTTTCCTAGACTTCTCTTCACCTGTTGGTGTATTTTTCAAGTTTCCTGTTTCCGATGGCTTAGCCACCAATGTGGGAGAAGGCTGTCTGACTTGCTTCAGACTTTGCATGTGTAAGAATCAACTGTATTTCATTAAGTCACTGAAATTTCTGAGCGCCTTATGTTACTCATAGGTATGTTCTGTATGGAATGCGAATTCTAATGTTAGTTTTTAACACTACCACTTTGAAAATGCTGAATAAAATTCACTAGAAAACAAACAAGAATGATATTAAAATAAAGACAGCCTTGTACCTGTTCTAACTATATGTACCTGTATATACATATACATGGATAAGTGCAAATTTGCATAATATGGTATGCATATATGTATAAAAAGAAATCACATATAGACTTCAAAGCCATTATTATTAGTAAATAACATGAATTCATTACACATCATACACTTTACCAACATTAGCTTATTTAATGCTCACAAAAATTTTAAGAGTCAGGTATTAATGTTAGACTAATTTAAAAATGAGAAATCTAAGGCAAAGAGAGAGTAAATCACTCGATTATGATTAGCATTGTTAGAAGCACATGGTTTAGGATATATCATGCAACTGAGATAGCTGAGATGTGAGTGATGGAGCATAAATGATCCTTCTGGAAAGTTTTCCCAAGCATGGTGGACTCTTGCTCATTCTTCCTAGCTGAGGAATTACCCTGGCCACACTGTTGCTAGCTATTCTCTTGCTCACGACCACCACGACCCTCCTGAATTTCTCACTCTTTATTTTCAGGGTAGCTTTTTAAAATTTTAATTTGCTTATGTCTTTTTTTTTTTCACATAACTAAGATCTATAGTTTTTGAGGAAAGAAACCTTTTTAGTTTTGCTCGTTGTGCTTTTCCTAACATAGTATCTGACATATAAGGTATTCTCTATTAATATTATTTAATTGAATGAATAAATAAGTGAACAAACTAATGCTGTATTTTGGAAGAGTTATAGGTTTTTAAGCTTTGTAGCTCCGTTACTTGGGAAGAACTGGATTATATTCTTTGACATGCATGAAGGTTTTCTCTTTACAGATGCCAGGCTAAATGTGGGGGTTAAACATAACTTTATCACACAAAAGTATTTAAGTTAGTAGATACACCACATTGTAAAGGCTGAGTTATTTCTATTTATTTATTTTTAGGCCGGGCCTTACTCTGTAGCCTAGACTACAGAGCAGTGGTTCAATCTTGGCTCACTGTGACCTCTGCCTCCCTCCTGGCCTTAGGCAATCCTTTCATCTCAGCCTCCTGAGTAGCTGTGACTATAGCCACATACCATCACGCCTCGCTAATTTTTAAATTTTTTTGTAGGCATGAGGTCTCCCTATATTACCCAGACTGCTCTTGAGTCCCTGGGCTCAAGTGATCTTCCCAGCGTGGCCCCCAGAAGTATTGGAATTAGAGGTGTGAGCCATCATGCCCACTGTGCCTAAAGGTGGACAATTCTATGAGTTTATAGAAGCTCATAGAATTTCAGTGACTTGTATGAGATACTGTATCTGATCATGGATTTGAAATTTTAGCTGTCTATTTCTTAGCTTAGCAAACTTCTATTACTCTTACCTGCCTTTCCAAAAAATGAAAGTTCTATTAATGTTAGTGCTTAAAATGGCTTTAGGAAGATACAGGATATGAATTTGCCCACACAACATTAATAAAACTTCTCCTCTTCATAGGCATTTTTTTTACTTCTCCTAAAAGTTTTCTTAAGATTATTGCCTTGGGACTTCTATTTTCCTCCTTAGTATTTTATATATTCTCATAACTTCACATTTTTCTGACATTAGCTCTATGTATCACACCCATCAAATGTGTCCTCTATTTTCTATTTCCTGGATAGAACCTAAAACATGTCTTTACAAACTCCTAACTGTGCCTGTTGTAGTCAATACTGAACACTTAGGTCAATTTAAATGTTTAAAAATGAAATTATAATTATCCTTTCAAAATCCTCAGAATTTCTCCCAAATATAAAGGTAAAGCCCACAATTCTTACTTCTGCTGATGTTTGTAGCTTTCTACCTCTAGTTTCCGTCCACCTTTTTGGCCACATTTTCTATCCACACACACTTTGCCACACTGAGTCATTCACTGAGTCATTCTCCATTTTGCGAAATGAAAACATTGTAAAAATCTTTCCAAGCCATCTTACTTTTGTGTATCAAAGTCTTTGTTAAAGTTCAACTCAGAAACCATTTTCTAGACTTCCTCTTTATGGTCCATCCCTTCCCCACACTACTGCAAACCATATCTGCTCAACGTCTTCCTTTGAGGATTTGTGTAATCTATGATGATCTTTTTTACATTGTGTTCCATTTATAGGTACATTGGTCTCTTTTCCTTTTTTAAAGGATGTATTTTTAGATTCACTGTTATATCCCTCAGAATACCTAGTATATGACTATTTTTGAGCATTTTTAGAGAAACTAAAATAGCTTATATACTATGTCTAGATTAATCAGAGATTTTTAAATGAGGGGACCATTTTTACTTCACCATAGATAATCTAAAGAAAATTAAAAGTTGGTTTGAAATGCAATTTATATAAGTATATTTTAAATGGAGAATACCAAGGAATCTAAGTACATCTCATGACTTAAAAGTGATCAAGAGAAATACAAGAAAGGAAATAATCAATTATATTTTAAATGACCCCAAAATACACATTAATGTTTACTAAAACCAAATCCTACCTTTAACCTCTTCTATCTTAAAGTAATTCTTGAAGAAATAGTTGAACACATATTTCTAACTAGTGGACCTGATATTATTAGGCTATGATACTATTGTATGGTATTATGCCAATTATAACAACATTTGTATAGCAAAGGCATTGAGTTTAGTATTATCCTTCAAGTAAATACGTTGTTTCCTATATGAGTTACTTGATAATTTTCACATACCTAACTTGTAGAAGGGTTCATAATGAATAATTAATATAAATAACAAAAACTTTTATATATCCCTTTAATTTTAAATATTTTAGAATTTGATTCTCTCTTGGTATTTAACCTCTAAATCAGTGATTTTCAACACTTGGCTTCAGTTTAAATTTAGTACTCTTGTAAAAATCCAAAATATTAAGTATATACACAAATATTCTCCATAGCAAAAAATGAGTGTTCTTCCACATAATAAAGTGATCCAGGGAGTAAAACTATATTCATAATGTATGTTCTTGAATTATATATTTAAATGATTGACAGTGTGTGCCAAAGCAGCAATGATACCAAGCAATATTACAACAAATCACAGATTTACAGGAGTTCTTTTTTCAAAGAAATATGAGAAGACATCTCACTCACAGTGCACTTGATACTCCAGCCTCTGCTACAACTTGTTTATACTCCTGTGTTCTGTTCTCTGAAATATAAAGAAATGAAAATGTGCTCACCTTCCCATAATTGTCCTGTGTTCACTTAGATTTCTGGCCTTCTTTTAGAGAGTTGACATTTGGTTCCTGTGTTGACTAGAGCTCACACAAATTGCAAATGTAAATGAGAACATCTCATGACCAAATTCAACACAGATTGTCTGTTTCATCCTTCAAATGAAAAGCAATTAGCCATTCAAACCTGTGCTTTTGGCAGTGTCAATACAATTAATGAAGGTGCCATAATTTTAAACACCATTGGTTAGCAAAGTTTTATATTTTACGTGGTTAAATATAGTTCAATATTATACATATAAGTTTACATTTTATGTCTAATAAGACTTAATTTTTGAGTCAGTTTTACTAAATGTACATAAATGAATATAGGATATGATACATATTTTTAGGGGAATGAAGTATAAATGTACCAGATAAACTTTTTGTGTTTTTTGAGTGAGTGAGGGAGTATAGCAGGCTGCAGTTGCTCTAATTTTGCCTGTTCTTTATCAAATAAACAAATCATAATGTATACAGATATCTCTCTTTGCTGAGTAATTTCACAGCAGCCTATAATTGCACCACTATTAGTGATAAATTCTGATTTACAGCTTAATTGGCCAGAAGTGAAGATAGCCTCAAGGTCACTGTAATAAAGATAGCAGGAATATTCTGGAGGAACATAAGTTAAGCAAGAGATCATCTGGTGCAGCAAGTGGAGATGTGTTTAAAATATTAGAATACTACATGGGGCTGTATTGTACAATGCTGACTCCATACCTACAACACAAAAGGTCAATTTGAAGTGCTCACAGAAGTCCCACAATAAAATACTTTATATTTAACAACAAGAGTCTAGTATGTTTTTTCCTACAAGGGAAACCAATAATTACATGATGTCAAAGGGGATTAAAAATGGACCAATTAAAGCCTCCAAGAAAGTTAAGCTTTAAAAGAAATGCTGCAGAAAATTGGAGAAAACAGAAGTGAAAATTTAAGCAACCTAGAACTGCATGTGGAGCTAATGCATTTGAGAGATCTTATTTCTCCATAAAAAATAAACAAAAGCTCAGGATATACGGAATAATTCTGACTGTAACAGAAGAAATGATAACCAAGATATTACAGAAAAGTTTGAAGCTCACTATATTCTAAATTGTAACGAAATATGTGAAAGACACCTTTGCTTTTCCATGAAAACAAAAAAGAAGGGAGATCTTATTGATCCATGAGCAATTGATTTTCAACTGATGTCTAAGTCATGTGAATTTGAAGCATGATTTGTAAGAGAGAACAGCATGTGAAATTGCACCAAACTAAGAGTAGAGTGAGCCTAGTCCCTAGAGACATGAATAAAGTGAGAGGGTGTAAGCATTTTCCACTGCCTGCAGTCAAAGCAATACCCAGAAAGCTAACAAAACCCTCCTATTAATAGCATTGCTTGTCACCAGGGACTGTAGCATATTTGCTTTGTTAAAACTTATTTCTAATGTTCTCATCACAAAAACTGTTAAATATTTGAAGTGGTAAATATGTTAACCAGCTGAATTTAATCATTTCACATTGCATTCAAAAATCACAGCACTGCTTTGTATCCTGTACAACCATCACTTGTCAATATACAATGTACAATAAAATTTTTTGAATAATATCTAAAACTAATTATTGTTACTATATTTCTGAGCCTATAGCACAGGCTCAGAAATAGTCTCTTCATTTGTTACACATATTTGAATTCCCATCAGCAGTTATACAAAAAGGAAATGTTCTTAAGGGAGAAAAAACCTGGGGACACTGAGTGAAAGCTAAGACTACATTTAAATGTTGATGTTCTTTTTGGTAGGTGTTGACATGGGGACAGGAAGCTCTGATAAGAAGCCTCCAGAGAATGAAGCATGTGCTCCACGGGAATACATGGATTCTAGGAAGAGTGTGTCGCATGAGAGGTAAGGAACAGTATTTCACATAAACTTCCTGGAAAGTGGATTGTTGGATACCTTCATGAATTGAATTGTCCTGCTTCATGCACAGACTTTTTCTCCCTTGAGATAAACTGCTGTCACAAAGACTCCAATAAGACTGTAATATTCGAAACTTAGAAGGGATTATTCTTAGATTTGTGTTTTTCCCCTCTGGTCTCTTTTTCACCATAAGCACCAGCTGTTAAGGGCTCAAGAGAGTCACAAAATCCCATTATAAGTAAATCTATAGGCAGGCAACTGCCTGTTGAGGACAAATACATGTGAGCAGTATCATAGGCAGCTGAGGGCAGTTTCCTCTACTCAGGCATCACTGGAACCAGGAGGCTTGACACTGGTAGTCTTGTGCTAGGCCATCCAGGAAGACTCCATAGGTCCCCATTACCATCTATAATAACGTCTGGCTTTTAATAAAAATACAACTTACCAAGAAAATCATTTATAAATAAAGGCAAACATATCAAGTGAAAGAAAGAATAAAATATTGACAAGAAATCTTGAGGAAACAAAATGATGAAAGTAGGAAAACATATTTAATCATGAATAAGTGGTCAGATGAGTTATTGAGAAGAAAAAGCATATCAAATGGACTAGGTGCACACCTGAGATAATAAGCCTATTTATCCTGGGCAGAATTTTTGTAGTGCTAGACCGACTCATCGAGGAAGTATGGGCAAGCCAGGTGTGGTGGCATATGCCCATAATCCGAGCTACTTGGGAGGCTGAGGTGAGAGGGTCACCTGCGATTAGGAGTTCAAGGCTGCATGGAGCTATGATTGCACCACTGCCTTCCAGCCTGGGTAACAAAAGGAGATTTCTGTCTTTAAGAAAAAAAAAAGAAGAAGGAGAAGAAGAAGAAGTAGTATAGTTGGTGATAAAGGCATGAATAGTTTCAGAGTGAATCATGTTTCATGATACCCATATGGATTTCCACACCATTTTCACTTCCCAGAAATTAAATGGAGGTTCATATAGTGAGAGAAATCCTAGTGATATGAATTTAAATGAGTTTTCTAAAATGCACCAGCTGTGTGACATTGAGGCAGGCACTTAATCTCTTTGAGTCCTATTTCCTTCCCTGTACTATGGAGTTCATATCTGTGAAATTAGATTATTTCTCATTGTAAATTTCTGTGAATTCAAACATTTACTATTTTTTTAATATGCTCATCTACCTTCCTGCTCCTCATCTTCTGAGCTATCTGTTCCCAAGTGGCCTATAGTTATGGCAGCAACAGGAATGCAAAGCACAGGAGAGAAGCAAGTGTTTGTCTCCTGTGTTCCCTCACCTGCATAGCTAAGCTCAATACCTGGATCCCATGAGCTCTCACATTTCCTCCCCATGGAAGTACGCTCACAGAGAAGTGCGATGTGCTAATTTTTTTTTTTTTCATTTAAGAAAAATGTCAATAGGTTTTTGGCAAACAGATGGTGGTTGGTTACATGAATAAATTCTTTAGTAGTGATTTCTGAGATTTTGGTGCACCCATCACCCAAGCAGTGTACACTGAACCCAATATATAGTCTTTTATTCCTCACCCCCCCTCCCAACCTTTCCCCCCGAGTCCCCAAAGTCCATTGTATCATTTGAATGCCTTTGAGTCTCCATAGCTTAGCTCCCACTTGTGAGTGAGAAAAAATGTTTGGTTTTCCATTCCTAAGTTACTTCGTTTAGAATAACGGTCTCCAATTCCATCCAGATTGCTGCAAATGCCATTATTTCGTTTCTTTTTATGGCTGAGTAGTATTCCATGGTACAAATACACCACATTTTCTTTATCCACTCGTCGATTGTTGGGCATTTGGGCTGATTCCATATTTTTGCAATTGTGAATTGTGCTGCCATAAAAATGCATGTGTAAGTATCTTTTTCATATGACTTCTTTTCCTCTGGGTAGATACCCAAGAGTGGGATTGCTCCATCAAATGGTAGTTCTACTTTTAGTTTTTTAAGGAATCTCCACACTATTTTCCACAGTGGTTATACTAGTTTACATTCCCACCAACAGTGTAAAAGTGTTTCCTTTTCACCACATCCATGCCAACCTCTATTATTTTTAGATTTTTTTTTTATTATGGCCATTCTTGCAGGAGTAAGGTGGTATTGCATTGGGGTTTTGATTTGCATTTCCCTGATGATTAGTGATGTTAAGCATTTTTTATATGTTTATTGGCCATTTGTGTATCTTCTTTTGAGAATTGTCTATTCATATCCTTAGCCCACTTTTTGATGGGATTATTTGTTTTCTTGCTGATTTAAGTTCTTTGTAGATTTTGGATATTAGTTTTTGTCAGATGTGTAGATTACAAAGATGTTTCCCCACTCTGTGGGTTGGCTCTTTACTCTGCTGATTATTTCTTTTGCTGTGCAGAAGCTTTTTAGTTTAATTGTCATCTACTTATTTTTGTTTTTGTTGCATTTGCTTTTTGGTTCTTGCTCAGGAAGTCTTTGCCTAAGCCAATGTCTAGAAGGGTTTTTCTGATGTTGTCTTCTAGAATTCTTATGGTTTCAGGTCTTAAATTTAAGTCTTTAATCCATCTTGAGCTGATTTTAATATAAGATGAGAGATGAGAATCCAGTTTCATTCCTTTACATGTGGCTTGCTAATTATGCCAGCACCATTTGTTGAATAGTGTGTTGTCCTTTTTGCATTTTATGTTTTTGTTTGCTTTGTCAAAGATCAGTTGACTGTAAGTATTTGGCTTTATTTCTGGGTTCTCTGTTCTGTTCCATTGGCCTGTATGCCTGATGTTATAACAGTACCACCGTGTTTTGGTGACTATGGCCTTATAGTATGGTTTGAAATTGGGTAATGTAATGCCTGCAGATTTGTTACTTTTGCTTAGTCTTGCCTTGGCTATGTGAGCTCTTTTTTGGTTCTGTATGTATTTTAGGATTGTTTTTCTAGTTCTGTGAAGAATAATGGTGGTATTTTGATGGGAATTGCCTTGAATTTGTAGATTGCTTTTGGCAGTATGGGCATTTTCACAATATTGATTCTACCCATTCATGAGTAGGGGATGTGTTTCCATTTGTTTGTGTCTTGTATGATATCTTTCAGCAGTGTTTTGTAGCCTTCCTTGTAGAGATCTTTCACCTCCTTGGTTAGGTATATTTCTAAGTATTTTATTTTCTTTGCAGCTATTGTAAAAGGGGTTGAGTCCTTGATTTGATTCTCAGCTTAGTCGCTGTCAGTGTATAGCAGAATTACTGATTTGACTACATTAATTTTATATCCTGAAACAGTGTTGAATTCATTTATCAGTTCTAGGAGCTGTTTGGAGGAGTTGTTAGGGTTGGTTTTCTAGGTATGCAATCATATTATCAGCAAACAGTGATAGTTTGACTTCCTCTTTACCTATTTGAATGCACTTTATTTGTTTCTCTTGTTGGATTGTTCTGACTAGGACTTCCAGCACTATGTTTAATAGAAGTGGTGAGAGTGGGGATCCTTATCTTGTTCCAGTTTTCTAGGGGAATGCTTTCAACTTTTCCCCATTAAGTATAATGTTGGCTGTGGGTTTGTGATAGATGGCTTTTATCTTAAGGTATGTCTGTTCCATGCTGATTTTGCTGAGGGTTTTAGTCATAAAGGGATGCTAGATTTTGTCAAATATGTTTTTTGTGTCTATTGAGAAGATCATATGGTTTTTGTTTTTAATTCTATTTATATGGTACGTCACATTTATTGACTTGTGGGTGTTAAACCATCCCTGCATCCTTGATATGAAACCCACTTGATCATGGTGGATTATCTTTTTGTTATGCTGTTGGATTTGGTTAGCTGGTATTTTGCTAAAGATTTTTGCATCTATATTTACCAAGGATATTGGGCTGTAGTTTTTTTTTTTTTTTTGTTATGTCCTTTCCTGGTTTTGGTATTAGGGTGACACAGGCTTCAAAGAATAATTTAGGGAGGATTTCCCACCATCTTCTCTCATGATTCTGAGGCCTCCCAAGCCATGTGGAACTGTAAGTCCAATTCAATCTCTTTTTCTACCCAGTCTTGGGTATGTCTTTATCAGCTTTGTGAAAATGGACTAATATAGCAAATTGGTACTAGTAGAGTGGGGCTGAAAAGATACCTAAAAATGCGTAAGTGACTTTGGAACTGGGTAACAGGCAGAGGTTGGAACAATTTCAGGGACTCAGAAAAAGACAGGAAAATGTGGGAAAGTTTGGAACTCCCTAGGCACTTGTTGAATAGCTTTGACCAAAAGCCTGATAGTGATATGGACAACAAGGTCCAGGCTGAAGTGGTTTCAGATGGAGATGAGGAGCTTGTTGGGACCTGGAGCAAAGGTGACTCTTGTTATATTTTAGCAAAGAGAATAGTGCCATTTTGCCCCTGCCCTGGAAATTTATGAAACTTTGAACTTGAGAGAGATGATTTAGGGTATCTGGTGGAAGAAATTTCTAAGCATCAAAGCATTCAAGATGTGACTCGGGTGCTATTAAAGGCATACAGTTTTATAAGAGAAGCCAAGCATAAAAGTTTAGAAAATTTGCAGCCTGACAATGTGATAGAAAACAAAAACCTATTTTCTGAGGAGAAATTCAACCCTGCTGCAGAAATGTACGTAAGTAATGGGTGGAATGTTAATCCCCAAGACCATGGGGAGAATGTCTCCAGGGCATGTCAGAGGTCTTCACAGCAGCCCCTCTTATCATAGGCCCAGAGGCCTAGAAGAAAATGGTTTCCTGAGCCAGATCTAGAATCCCTTGCTGTGTACAGCCTATGAACTTGGTGCCCTGTGTCTCAGCTGCTCCAGCCATGGCTGAAATGGGCAAACACAGAGCTTGGACCATGACTTCAGAGGTTATAGGCCCCAAGCCTTGGCAGCTTCCATGTGATGTTGAGCCTGAGAGTGCACAGAAGTCAGGAATTGGGGTTTGGGAACCTTTACCTAGATTTCAGAAGATGTATGGAAACACCTGGATGCCTGGGCAGAAGTTTGCTACAGGGGTGGGGTGCTCATGGAGAACCTCTGCTAGGGCAGAGCAGAAGGCAAATGTGGAGTCAGAGTCCCCACATATAGTCCCTACTGGGACACTGCCTAGTGGAGCTGTGAGTAGAGGGCCATCGTCCTCCAGACCCCAGAATGGTAGATCCACCAACAGCTTGCACCATTTGCCTGGAAAAGCCATAGACAATGCCACCCCATGAAAGCAGCCGGGAGGGAAGCTGTACCCTGCAAAGCCACAGGGGTAGAGCTGCCCAAGTCCATGGAAACCCACCTTTTGCATCAGCATTACCTTGATGTGAGACCTACAGTCAAAGGAGGTCATTTAGAGCTTTAAAATTTGACTGCCCTGCTGGACTTAGGACTTGTGTGGGCCATGTAACCCTTTTGTTTTGGCCAATTTCTCCCATTTGGAATGGCTGTATTTACTCAATACTTGTACCCCCATTGTATCTAGGAATTAATTCGCTTGCTTTGATTTTACAGGCACATAGGTGAAAGGGACTTTCCTTGTCTCAAATGAGACTTTGGACTCTAGACTTTTGGGATAATGCTGAAATGGGTTAAGACTTTGGAGGACTATTGGGAAGACATGACTGTTTTGAAACGTGAGGAAATGAGATTTGGAGGGATCAGGGGTAGAATGATATGGTTTGGCTCTGTGTCCCCACCTAAATCTCATCTTAAATTGTACTCCCATAATTCCCACATATTGTGGGAAGGACCTGTAACCAGATCAGCTGCAATCAGATTCTCGGGAACTTAGGTTCTTGGCCTCACCAACCATGAAGAATGGGGAAGGGGGCCTAGGTGTTGTGGTGAGTGTTACAGCTCAAATAGAACTCATGGACCCAAAGAGTGTGTGGTAGTGCAGTTTATTAGGCAGAGCTGAAGCATAGCTTCCAAGTGTGGAAGGGGACCTTGAGCGGGTGCCACTGCAGGCTTGGGTGGCTGGAGATTATACCCCTGAGTTATTCCCTCCCCATTCTTTTTCTCATCCAATGAGAGGGGTTTTTTTCAATCTCTCTCTCTCTGGATTAATTGATCTTTGAATCCTTTACCCGATCGGTTACTGTTTTAAAACCCTGAGTCACTGAGTGTCCGCTTCTAGGGGCCAGAGGTGGAAAAAGTCCCTGCTCTAGGACAAAGCCCCTAGGAACCAGAGGCTGTAAAACTGGAAACAAAGCCCCTAGCCAGGCAGAGGCAGGAAAAGTCCTGCACTGGAAACAAAGCCCTAGCTGGCCACAGAGGGGAAGATTCCTGCGCTTGAAACAGAGCCCTTAGCCGACTCAGGAAGTTCCTGTAACACAGTCCCTCAGACCTAGTGGGAGATAATTTGAATAATGGGGGCAGTTTTCCCCATACTATTCTCATGATAGTGAATAAGTCTCATGAGGTCTGATGGTTTTATCAAGGATTTCCGCTTTTGTGTCTTCCTCATGTTTCTCTTGCCATCACCATGTAAAGAAACCTCATATTTCTTTCACCTCCCACCATGATTCTGAGGCCTCCCCAGCCATGTGGAACTATAATTCAGTTAAACCTCTTTTTCTACTACATCTCACATATGTCTTTATCAGCAGCATGAATTTGGACTAATACAGACCCCAATTCTTTCTATCTTGTAGGGCTTTTGCTGAGAAATCTGCTGTTAGTCTGATGCTTTTGCCTCACAGCTCTTTCTTTCCTTCATCTTCACTTTCCTTCATCCTCACTTTAGATAATGTGATGACTATATGCCTAGGTTATGATCTTTTTACAATAAATTTCCCAGGTGTTCTTTGGGTTTCTTGTGTTTGGATGTCTAGATCTCTAGCAAGACTAGGGAAGTTTTCCTTGATTATTTCCTTAGATCTCTTTTCCAAGCTTTTAGATTTCTCTTCTTCAGGAACACCAATGATTCTTAGGTTTGGTTTAACATAATCCCAAACTTCTTGGTGGATTTGTTTATTTTTAAAAAATTCTTTTTCTTTGTCAGATGGGGTTAATTTAAAAGTCTTGTCTTTGAGCTCTGAAGTTTTTTGCTCTACTTGTTCTATTCTGTTGCTGAGACTTTCCAATGCATTTTGCAATTCTCTAAGTGTGTTCATTTCCAGAAGATGTGTTTGTTTTTTATTTATACTGTCTGTTTTACTGGAGAAGTTTTCCTTCATATCTTGTATCTTTTTTATTTCTTTAAGTTGGGCTTTATTTTTCTCCGGTGCCTACTTGATTGGCTTAATACTCAACCATCTAAATTTTCCTTTTGGCAATTTGGAGATTTCCTCTTGGTTTGGTTCCATTGCTGGTGAGCTAGTGTGACCTTCTGGAGGTGTTAAAGAACCTTGTTTTATCATATTAACAGAATTGTCTTTTTGATTTCTTCTCATTTGGGTAGGCTGTGTCAGAGGGATGACCTGTGATTCAAGGGCTGCTGCTCAGTTTTTTTTTGTCTCATGGGATGCTCCCTTGATGTGGTACTCTCTCCTTTCCTCTAGGTTTGGGGCTTCCTGAGAGCTAAACTGTAGTGATTGTTACCGGCTCTGGGCTGGTACTGGGGAGTGTCCGCAAATAGTCCTGTGATGTGATTCATCTTTAGGTCACTCAGCTGTGGAGACCAGCACCTGCTCCAGTGGAAGTAGAAGGGAGTGAAGTGGATGCTGTGAGGATCCTTGGTTGTATTTTTGTTAAGTGTGCTGGTTTTGTATTGGTTGTCCTCCAGTCAGGAGGTAGCACTTTCAAGAGCTCATCAGCTATGGTAGTATAAGAAGAATCAGGCAATGGGTGGGGCCACAGAGCTCCCAAGAGTTTACATCATTTGTCTTCAGCTACCAGGGTGGGTAGAGAAAAACCATCAGATGTGGCAGGGTTAGGCGTGTCTGAGCTCAGGCTCTCCTTGTGCAGGGCTTGCTGTGGCTGTTGTGGGAGATGGAGATGTGGATCTCAGGCCAATGGAGTTATGTTGCCAGTGGAATTATGGCTGCCTCTACTGTATCATACAGGTTACCGGGGAAGTGAGGAAAAGCCTGCAGCCAAAGGCCTCACCCAGCTCCTAAGCAGCCTACAGTTTGAAAAGCTGGTCTCACTCCCACCATGCCCCTTGCAACAGTACCAAGTTTATTTCAGGCAGCTGGTGAGCAGGGCTGAGAACTTGCCCCAGGCTACAAGTCTCCCAGCAGAGAAAGCAAGCTGACTCACAGTTCCTAGGATGTCCCACAGAGCCTACAGTGACAGTCCACCTCCTTCAATGGGTCTGTGGATTTTCCTGGCTTTCCTGATATTTTCCTGCCACATGCTGCTCTATCTGTCTGTGTGGGAGCTGCAAGTTAATCCCCCTTCCTATTTGTTATTTGCCCTAGTAGCTACTTGGTAGCTACTAATTTGTTTATCAAACATTTGTTAAGTATCTGTGTGGTTTGAAGAAAAAGTCACACAGGTAAGTCACAGCTCATACATGCCATAGAATCTTAAACAGTGGTTTTGTCATAGACTGATAAGTAATATAATAAAAACTGTGAGAGCACACATGAAAGGCATCTAAGAAAGCAAAGAGAAAGGAGGCTTATCCACCTTGAGGTGAATGCATACTATATATTTAACGTTCAGTGAGTTGAATCTGACCAGGTAAAAATATTGAGAAAGAATGTTCCAAGTGGAACAAACTGGAGCTTTTTAAGCAGAGGAGAAAATTTAGGTTTAAGTTTCAGATCAATTGCTATGGTAGTATGAAGAAAATGTAATAATACCGAAGAAGGGAGATTAGGTAAGGGTTACTTTGTGGATTGCAGTGATTATGTGTAAAGCACCTGAAATGTAGTAGGAGATTGTCAAATCATTAGTCTCCAAATTCCGGGAAGTTAAGGACTTTATGTCATTTGTCACTGTGTATCTCAGATATATAGGACCACAGCACAGAACCTGACATACAGCAGTCACTTAACCAAATGACTATTAAAAATATGTGTATTATCTGCAGCATAACATGAAGCAAGCATTAGGCTTGCATTATTTCTTGTCCTGTCCCATTATTATAAGGTGATAAAATAAAGCAGGGAGAGGGATATGAGATATACAAGGAAGATTGTTTTTTTAGACAGGGACCTAGAGAAAGCTCAATGAGAAGATGTCATTTGAAGGATTAAAGGGCTTAGCCATGTGGATATTGGGGGTGGAGGGCAATGGAGCAGTCCAGGTAAAAGGAAGAGCAGGTACAAAAGACCTGAATGAGAACATATCTAGTGGCTCTGAGAAATAGCAAACATATAGTACCTCTAGATCCCAGGCTATGAGGCATGTGAGAAGAAAACAGAATCTTCAAGGAAGTAGAGTTATTAGTGGACAGCCAGGTTCCAGTTATAGCAATTATTCCAATTATAGCAAGAAGGTAGAGGGAACTTTCGCAGAAGTAATTGAATTAAAAGTGATTCTGCTAATATATGACTTTGAGTTTCAGAGAGCACAAAGAAAATGATTTGAGTAAATGGGGAGTGGATAAGAGGCAGAAAAAAACACTATGAAGAGTTCAGTGAATATTAGAATCCAGAGAATGGAAGATGATCTGGAAGTCCAAGATATTTTCTGGTGACCTGTTTTAACAGGGCCCAGGGCCGTGATGAGCTTACTCTTCACTGTCAGACTCAGGTGCATATGGAGAGTCTCTGATAGTTGAAGGAAGATAGGAAGAATAAT
Source organism: Cacajao melanocephalus (assembly GCA_963573385.1). Classification (NCBI taxonomy): domain Eukaryota; kingdom Metazoa; phylum Chordata; class Mammalia; order Primates; family Pitheciidae; genus Cacajao; species Cacajao melanocephalus. Next base: position 25,778 of record CAUYLG010063981.1, on the reverse strand, counting down.
ACCATCACCTGCCTCTTTATCAGCATCTTCAACACAACAGTATTATGTAGCCATATTTTTTTTTACAAAGTGATAAAATAAAGAAAGGAAGGAAAGGAAGGAAGGAAAGAAGGAAGAAATGAAGGAAGGATATAGATAATAATAAAGTAATATAGATTATATATTATGTAATATTAAGATAAATATATAATTATACATTTATAATACAATTATATTATTATATATAATGTTTATATATAATATATAACATAATAAGCAGTAGAGTTGTCAAGTTCTTTATTTTCTATCCCAGAAAATCCACATTCTATGAGGCTTAATGATGCTCATTTCCTTTCTTTGTTCTTTAAAAGAATGGGGCAATCTCATTCTACAGTATGTGACAGTTATTTTAGGATCATCCTTTTTTTATCTATTTTTAAAACTTTTTAAATTTAATTTAATCTTATGTAATTTAATTTAATTTTATTTTTTGAGACAAAGGCTCACTCTGTTGCCAGACTGGAGTGCAGTGGTGTAATCTCGGCTAACTGCAACTTCCGACTCTCTGGTTCAAGCCATTCTCCCACCTCAGCCTCCAAGTAGCTGGGATTACAGGTATGCACCACCAGGTCCAGCTAATTTTTGTATTATTAGTAGAGATGGGGTTTCACCATGTTGAGCAGGATGGTCTTGATCTCCTGACCTCGTAACCTGCCCACCTTGGCTTCCCAAAGTGCTGGGATTACAGGCGTGAACCACGATGCCTGGCTTTTTTTTTTTTTTTTTAAATTGTATCTAATTTTTTGTTAATCAGTTGCAAATTGATGAGGATAATATAAAGCTGGCACCTCCCAAAAAAGCAGTTTCAATGAAATATATTAAAACAAAACAAAAACAAGTTCTTTAGTTGACTCTCAGTGGAAAAATCATTGCAACTCCCTGAATGGGAAACTATTTTCTTGCTTTTAAAAATGTAGACAGAACACTATGCTGATATTTGCTATGTACATGAAGGTACACCTAGTGCATAGGTGGTGATACTTTGCAAAAGTTCTTTTTATGTTACTTGCCTATGTTTCTGGCATTAAAACTAGTGGGTTGGGGAAAAAGATGAACAGAATACGTGATCACTGAATTTTCATATAGCACTACCATCCATTGGATTTTTCTTTGAGTCAGGTGCTGTTTTAGCTACTTTTCACACATTGTCTCTGGAAATTATCAAACCTAGGGAGACTGGTGCTAAAATTTACATTTTTAGCCAGTACGTATTGTTTCCCAATTTTTAGTTATTCACAATACCAATTCACAATTTCAATCCTCGCTATAACTACAACACACTTAATATATATATATTTAACAATATTTTTTATATTAATTCAGATTTTCAAAACTTATGCTTAATATAAGCAAGGATGTCAATAAAATCAAAAATTTAATGTATTAAACATTTTAGTAAGTATTAAAATAAATGGAATGGAAGCTGTTTAAAATGTATTAAGTAAATTTGTTATTAAGTAAATTTGTTATTAATTGTTTTAAAATATTCCTAAAATATCACCTAAAATTACCCCGTTATCACCAGTATCACCTAACCAGAGTTTAGGAAAATATCCTTCTGCTATCCCGTTTCCCATCCTAAGAATATAGGTTTGAGTCATGGAGCAGAGGATATGGAATATGCATAAGTTTTATAGCAGGTTACAAAAGGGTTTGAATCACAGGGAGCACACCAAATGATTCATTGGAGTGTTGAAAATACTAAGCCTTTATATGGAGTTACATTTTCTTCATTCCTTTTTCGATTTTGTGTATTTTAGGATATATATAATTTATAAATGTACAACATTGAGGGGTATAATCAAAAACAGTTTTTCTGATGGAATAAAAAATATAATGTTTAAAGTCTTACTTAGCATATAGAGATTTATATTGTCCTTGTTCTTCCACCTTATGTGTAGCTTCATGACCTTTTCTTGAATGAGGAGAATCTGCTTGACTATAAATAGTCATTGGTTCACTGGTCTTCAAAAAAAAAATTCATAATCCTTGGTACTAGATACTCAGTAATAAGGTATTTTTTTATTCCCACCAATAATTAATAATGTATTTAAAATTTTTATTGCACAATATGTATTACAAAGAAGAGAAAGCAAAAATAATAATCCAGAATTTTGTAATTTTGAAATCAATAAAGCTCAGAAAACAGAAATAGTTTTTATAATTCACTTGATTATAAAACTTGACATGACCTGAATTTCTTTCACAGAAAAACTTGATTTGAACTGGCATGAGGATCTTATGTTCTTTATGCCTTTTTGTCTAAATGTATACATGTGAAAGAGAAATATTTGACTGAGACATACTGCCCTAGATCTTGCATGTTCTGTTCTATATTATCTTTCTAAAATCTAACAATTCTGAATTTCAAGACATAAATTGCTTTAAGAATGTCAGATAAAGAATTATAGACCTGTACATCAATGCCCTATGTAGTTCATTCAGATCATGACTTAAAATTATGCCTAGAAACAACTGTGTTGAATGAATTCCCCAGTACCCAAATTCAGTATAGCTTTAGATATTACTTGCCAAGGGATTGTAGACATGCAAACATTTGATGGGCGGTTGAATCATTTTACGTATTAATTCTTCTCTAAACCTAATCCTTTGTGATTCTGAGGGAATGTATTCTCTTCCTGGGTCCACAAGGGGGCATAGTTTCAAAGGCAAGAACTTCCCAGTGCCGTGGCTCCTCCCCAGCTCTCCATCCGCGGATTAGAGCTCTTTGTTTAAATTTTCCAGTGTGTGAGAAGAATCAAAGATCAATCACTCCAGTGGAAGTTTAAAGGAACTCCTTTCATAGGTCAAAGGGCTTGGAGGAGGTGAGAATTCCTCCCAGGTTAAAGTCCCTGTTCCCTTATCCGGCCGAATTCCATATTTGGGTCCCCTTCCACAATCTCCTGGAAGCTTTCCTCTCTTATCTTTTTCTTTCTCTACCTAAATAAATCACTTTCTGCAAAAACTCTTTGGGGTCCAATATTTACTTGCAAGCACACTGTGCCCAGCGTGGTCCCCTCTCCCATTCTTGGGCTAGTGGGAGACCAAGAGCCTGGAGGAACAGCCCACTGGGGAGTGAGCTAAGCCTCCCCCTAGGTCCCGGAACCTGGCAACAATTATATGAAATGTCAACAAAGATGTATATAACCAAATATAAATTATACTTTGATTATCAGCCCATTTGAATTAGCCTTATACCCTTCTTTTCCATTTTGATTATATCTAATGTTTTGATTCATTTAATAGCTAACACAGATTACATGTCCTACTTAAAATGTATTTATTTATTTATTTATTTAATTTTTTGAGACAGGGTCTGGGTTTGTTGCCCACTCTAAAGTGCAGTGAAATCATGATTCACTGCAGCCTTGACCTCCTAGGCTCACGTGATTCTCGCACCTCAGCTTCCTGAGGAGTTGAAACCACAGGTGCACACCACCACAGGCAGATAATTTATTGTTTATTTATTTATTTATTTATTTATTTATTTATTTATTTAGTAGAGACTGGAATCTCCCTGTGTTTTCTAAGCTGGTCTCAAAGCTCAAGCAATTCTCCTGCCTCCACTTCCCAGTGTGCTAAGATTACAAGCATGAGCCACCACATCCAGAAAAATCTATTTATTTTTTAGTGGAAACCTGTTGAGCAGATCTGGAGTTGGAATTGACTAATACACAGAGTTTAATTTTGATATTTAAGCTATGCTGTTGACTGGTACTTTGGACAAATATGAGTTCATTTATACCAACATGAAGGCTTTACTGCAAATGTTGGCAGATTTTACTGAAACTGGGGACCTAAGATAACAAGCTCATAGACTTGTCTCAGAAGACAAAGACAGACCATCAGGGAAACATGCTAGTTAAGTCACTTTTGAGGAAAAGCTTATAAGAGATGACATGACATACAATAGCAGTTGTCACTAAGATGGAAAAATCTGGAAAGTCAGACAGATTTTTGTCCTTGGAATGGTAATCTAATTAGAAAAAAAATGATGGCAGTTCGATATGTACACTTTGACATCACCATTGAGACTGCAGTTAAGAGAAATATAGTTCAAGTGAATGTTTTAGTGTCTAGGATGACATAAAAATGGAAAGAATTATTAACACACTACCATTCTCAAATATTTTAATATAAATAAAAATGTACCAGAGGGTGTAAAATCTTTGGGATTAGGGATTCTGTGGCTTGGAATAGTATACTAATGCAGATGCACAGAAAGCGCCAACAGCCCCCTGTAAAACCCGTCTCAAATGTAAATTAAAGTATTCATGTTCAGAGCTGGCTAGAGGCATATACACCCATACCTCTAAGGAAAATTGTGACCACTGAAACTATTCCTAACTTGAGGCTGTCTTTAGACATTTTCTGTAAGTCAGATAAGGAGAGTTGATATGACTGTTTTTAGACTGGAAGTGTCAATAAGGTCATTTTGAAGATGAATCTAACTTCCTGTAATTTATTCATAAATTCACAATGGGGTTATTTATATACATATTCATACACTTTACTTTCTTATTTGTGTCTAAGTGTGACCCTCAAAGACTTCTCAGTTCTCCTCTGGTTTACTCTTATAGCCAAAGGAGTAACCTTAGCACCTCAGTCTCAAAGTGACTTTCCTCAATCATTGAAGTAGTTTGAAGAAAAGTTAGATTTTCAGTTGTACCTATATTATGTGTTTCAAAAAACACATCTGGACACATGGGAGGAGAGGTCAGTGTTACACTGTGGAACCTGAGAGATTAGTGACCATAGAACAGAATGCACCAGTAGAAATTCAGAAATAAGGGAAGTATATTGGAAAGAGACTTTGACATTGGAAGTGTATATTTTCATATGCATTTTGTCAACGTTGCTTCCTGCTTTGTGGATGTGTGACTCCATTGGTATTCACAACTACGTTACATCTGACCATCTATGGTCCTTAATTGCTTTCTAGTTTGCCACAAGCAGTGAAGGCTTTAGTAAACAAGGCATTGGAAAATTTGCTATGGTAGGTTTTGCATTTTTATTATATTTTTATTTTGATTAGTTAAATCCATTTTATAGTTGATACAGCAAATGGTCCTAATTCTCTTGATAATTAGTATAAATTGCTCACTTTTAGGGCTATATATCTTTAAAAAATTATAATAAATAAATAAAGGAATTACTCTGAATAGCCATGATCTATTTAGTAAATTTCACCTGAGATCTTGCTAAATGATTTTATAGTCACCTAAGGTAGTCTAGTGTAGATAAAAGTTGCTGTTCTTGATTTCTCATGTTAAAAAACTGAAATTAATACTTACATACTTACCAATGTTATACAGATGAATGCACAATTACTACAATTTTCAAGAGCAGCAGTCTCATATAAATTCATTGTGCCAGTATTAAGATTTATGCCATATTGATGAGTAATTTTTAAACTGGAAGATTTTTATCATCTTATATGTAGCTAAGGAAAATAAAAATGTCAAGAAGTAAAATGTGAGGCTTCCCTGAGTTTACTTTATAAAATAAAAAAATTAGAATAATTTTAGATTTATAGAAAAATTATGAATATAATACAGAAAGTTCAGTATAGCTGACACTCAGTTTCCTCTATTATTATCTTACTGTGTGGCATGTTTATCACAATGAATAAACCAATGTGATATATTATGTTGAACTAAAGTCCACAATTTCTTCATGTTTCCTGAGGTTTCACCTAATACTGATTTTCAGTTTCCAGGATCTCATCCAGGATACCACATCACATTTATGTATCATGATCCCTTAGACTGCTCTGGGCTGTAACATTTATTGAGTTTATTTTTTGATTTTTTTGGGTATTGATATAGTTTGGCTGTGTCCCCAAATCTCATCTTGAATTATAGCTCCCACAATTCCCACGTGTCATAGGAGGGATCAAGTGGGAGGTAATTGAATCCTGGGGTTGTGGGGGGTAGTGTCTTTCCCATGCTATTCTTGTGATAGTAAATAAGTCTTAAGATCTGATGGTTTTATAATGGGAAGTTTCCCTGCACAAGTTGTCTCTTGCTGGCCACCATGTAAGACTTGCCTTTTGCCTACTGCCGTGATTGTGAAGCCTCTCTAGCCATGTGGAACTGTGAGTTCTTTAAACCTCCTTATCTTTATAAATTATCCAGTTTTGGGTATGTCTGTATCAATAGCATAAAAACAAATTGATATGAATATTAAAGTATTTATATTCACAACAGATTATTGTGAATTAAGCATCCTATTGTTTTCTAAATTTCTATGATGACAGAAGCCAAATTCATATTTAAAAGTACACATACCAAAACTAATATCAATATATACACACACAACCACACATCCCTTTTTAATTGGCTTGATATATCCCTTGAAGATGATATAAAATTAATAACTTGCACTCCATTTAGGCACACCTTTGGCACGTAGAATCTTTTCAGTGGAACATTTGGGAAACACATATGGAGAATGCCCTTCCATAATTACTCTAACACTGCTGCTAGAGATTCTCTTAATAAGCCTGTCTTCAGAATAATTATCAGAAATTTTCAGTGTAAAGTATATTTTAAAAGTTGGGATTTTCACATGTTCTCACTTACAAGTTGGAGCTGTATGGTGGGTACTCACGAACATAAAGATGGCAACAACAGACACTGGGGACTACTGGAGGAGGAAGTGAGCAGTGGGAGGGAGGGGTCAAGAATTGAAAAACTAACTCTTGGGTACTATGTTCAGTACTCTAAATCTCAGCATCACATAATATAACCAGGTAAAAAACTTGCAAATTTGCCTTCTAAATCTGAAAGTTAAAATTATTTTTTTAAAATTGTTATTTAATGTAAATAAAAAGTGACTTTTACATTAATAACTTCAGGAACATTGATACAAAAGTCTTTCTTCCAGTTCACTGTCTTTAAATTGGACCACATTTTAGATTTTTAAGTAGAATGGTGGAACATTTGGGACAAGAGTTTCTGTTAATGTATCTAGTAAACATCATTAATACCTTTGAATAACTAAGAAAGACCTCAGAATAAAGATGTATAGGCTGTTCTTGCATTCTTATAAAGAAATACCTGAGGCTGAGTTAGTTATAAGAAAATAAGTTTAATTGCAGCATGGTTCTGCAGTGGTGTCTGCTTCTGGGGAGTGTCTCAAGAATCTTCCAATCATGGCGGAAAGTGAAAGGACACCAAGCATGTCACATGGCAGGAGTGGGAACAATGCAGGGGAGAGGTGCCACACACTTTTAAATAACCAGATCTCTGAAGAACTCACTCAATATCATGAGGACAGCACCAAGGAGATTGCACTAAATCATTTATGAGAAATCCACCTTCATGATTCAATCACTTCCCTTCTGGCCCCACCTCCAACACTGGGGATTACAATTCACCATGAGATTTAGAGAGTACACAAATCCAGACTATATCAAAAGAGACCTAATAAAGGGTCAAGGAAGAGAGATAAGAAAAAATTCACACTGAACACATCAGATACCATTAGAGAAAAAGGAAAAGTCTGACAGCTATGGGTAGAAAAAGCAAATTATTTACAAAGGACAAAAATTAGATATACATCAGACTTTTCAAACTCAATGCTGGATTTAACAATGCCATGAGACAACATTTTCAAAATGTTGAAAAAACAAAACCAGTGCACAGGAATCAATATCTGGATGAACTTTTCTTTAAATAAAAAAGCATGACAAAGAAAATCCTTCAGAAATATTTTCACATATACATGTATGCCTCAGGACAGCTACCACACAAATATTTTCAATGAGAATTTTTGGACATTGTAATTAAAAACAGAGAGATACACACTCGAGAACTTTCGAGATTTACTTTAGAGTAAGATAACTAAATACAATTGTTATGATCTTTAAATTAATAAATATTATTATATTTATATTATGCCTTTATATGTGCATATGTGCATCTATAAAAAGACAAGTAAAGAGAAATACATAAATATGTTTATAAGAGAATCTAAATAAAAAATTTAGAGAATATCGACACAATGTCTGGTATTGCGGAAGAGAAGAACATCCAAAGAGGAGAGAGTATGCAAAAGTTCTTGTTTTACTTGTATTCAAGGTTGGAAAAGGTATAGATATCCATTTAAAAGAAGAGTAAAAAGGACATTTTTTTAAAGTAGGAAAAGCGGTACAAACTAAATAATGAACTCTTATGGTGGAAACGGTAACATATCTGTTAATATTTAAAATAAACATAAATGAACTAAAATCACAAGTTAAGAGACAAATAGACAGATTTATTATGAACATTAAATTTGGCCATAAGAAGAGACACACCTAAAAATAAAATAAAACCTTAGGAAAAGAGATACCAAGATATCAGGCCTATTAGCTAATGTGGGTAGTTATAATCATATTAGCTAAAATAGGTCTTAAGATGATTATGTTCTTTCAGGAACAAAGAGGTGGGTTTACCTCCTCTGTGACCTAGCATAAACAAGTAGGGTTTATTTCAAGAATGTAAAGTTCAGTCAACATTTCAAAACCAGTCCAAGTCATTTGTCCTATCAATAGATCAGAAAAAGCACTTTATTGTACAGTCTAGGGCCTCCCATATGACAATGAATGAATGTTTTGAGAGCAAATATTCTTGCCTGATTCCTGCTTTTAGGGAAAAAGCATTCATTATTTTGCCTTTGAATAGTATCTTAGCCAGAGGATTTTTATAGGATGAGAATGATCCATTCTTCTTCCTAGTTTGAGAATGGGCCCCACACTGTGCAATAAAGTAAGATAAAGAAATAACAGTCCTCAAGATTGGAAAGCATGATTGTGCATATTAAAAATCCAAGGAGGTATAAATATTTGAAAGGAAGCAATGTAATATTCTTTATTTGCAAACAACCTCATCATGTATGTAGAAAATACTAAGGATTTTATAAAAAGGTACTAGAAGCGTGAAGTTAATTTAATACCATCACAGAATACAAGGTCAGTGTTCAAAAGTCAATATTATTTCTCTAAACATCAGAAACTAAACTGGATAATAAATCTTCAAAATACAATTTGCACTAACAGGAAAAATACAAAGGACATTTAGAATAAATGTGAAGTAAAATATACAAAATCTCTACTCTAGTAACTAGAAAACATAGCTAAGAAAAATTGAATAAGATCTAAAGAAATGTCATGCTTGTAGATTGGAAGACTCAATGTTCTAATGTTGTTAAGATGGCAATTTTTCCCTTAACTGATCAATAAGTTCCATACAGCCCCAATAAATATTCCAACAAGATTGTCCTCCATTGCCAGGTGGGAGTGCAGTGGCGTGATGTTGGCTCACTGCAACCTCCTGGACTCAGGTGATCCATCCACCTCAGTTTCCTGAGTAGCTGGGGCCACAGGCATGCACTACTGTACTACATTGCAGCAAGCTCTTTTGAAGAAATAAGGGATTCTAAAATTTATATGACCTGGGCACTGTGGCTCATGCCTGTAATCCCAGAACTTTAGAAGGCCAAGGTGGGAAGATTGATTAAGGCCGGAAGTCTGAGGTTATAGTGAGCTATGATTGCCCACTGCACTTCAGACTGGATGACAGAGACCCTGTCTCTAAAAATATATATAATAAATATAGAAACATCAAAAATCTAGACTAGCCATCTTAAAAATAGTATAGTTAAGATGTAAAGTTGTGGTAGCTATGGTTTTGAAGAATGTGGTTGACTTGGAATAGACAAATATATCAATGAAACAGAATACAAGTTCCTGATCTATTCTGTCCAGTAGGAATGCCACTAGACACATTTGGTTATCTAAATTTAAATTAATAAAAAGTTAAATTAAAAATTGTTTTCATCAATCACACTAGCTAATTTCAGTTACTAAACAGCCATATGTGGTTGACTACCCCAATGGAGAGAGTAAATAATAACACATTTGATTATTGTACAAAGTTTGAATGGTACTAGTCTGTTAGATTCATCCATATGTGGTCAGTTTGTTTTTTGACAAAGATACAAGGCCAATTCAAGGGAGAAATGAATATTCTTAACAGATACTCTATTGTTAATGAACGTCTGTTTTTATCAGACACTACTGCAAATACAACTGGAAAACTCCATCTGTCAAAAAAAATAAAAGAAAATACAAAAAAGTCAATACCTGTTTTATTCTGTGCACAAAAGTCTAGATCACATGCCTACATGTAAAACTCAGAGCTATAAAACTCACAGAAGAAACATCAGACAACAACTTTCTGTTTGGGGATTAAAAATAACATACTTAATTGAGCAGAAAAATCACTTGCTCATAAAAGAAAAATAAGCAGGAAATGGAGCTTCATCAAAAAAAGCAATTTTTTAAAATCAAAGGATACCACTAAGAAAATGCAGGTCACAATATTGGAAAAATTACTTGGAGTAATTATATCTGTCATTATTGCTAAATCCAGATAGATACAGAACTAAAAAATAATAATAAGATGAGAAACCTAATAAAAATCGGAAAAAGACTGGCACAGACATTTCAAATGGCTAGTAAACACTTAGGAAAAGTTTTCCTCATTACTCATTTGGATCATGCAAATTAAAACTATAGAAATTTGAAGCACTACGCACCACACACACACTAGAATGGCTAAAATATAAAAGTCTGATAAAACCAAATGAGAGCAAGGGTGTGAAGCAACTGGAAATTTCTATATTGCCAGTGGGGGCATAAAATGGTAAAACCATTTTGAGAATTGTTTTGCAACTTCTCATGAATTTAAACATAGTTTAACCCATTTCTCAGCCATTTCATTCCAAGAGAAATGAAAATATATGTTCACAAAAAGACTTGTAAAAGAATGTTTAAAAGAGTCTTATTTGTAATAGCCCAAAGTGAAAACATCCCATATGGTCATGGGCAGGAGAATGGATAATTGAATAGTGATATACCCAAAATATGTAACATATTACTATTCATTATTTCCATCTAGTCAGAGGGAATAATCTCTTCTTCCAGATATACTTTTAAAATTATGCTGAATGCTACTTTGCAATATTTACTAAAATCTATTCTTTACCTGACCAAGCACTAAATCAGGCTTGTTTTCTCATTTTTATTTATTTTTGACTTAAACTACATCAAAATGCAAGATTTAAAAATAAATAAAATAATGCTTTTAAATCAGTATTGCACATTAACAGTTTCTTTTAGTTTTTCTGCTATAGTTAGAGTGAAACATTTAGTGATCAGTTACACTATCCAGCTGTTCCCTACTTGCAATTGATGTGAGGATGCAGCTTTGAGAGACTTCCCATGGAAACTAATTGTTGTTCCTCCTGTATCCCCTTTCAATTCTCACTATCCCATAACACAGCCATTTGCCATAGCCTGTAAAATAATCACCCTACTCTCCTATCAGCTATGTGTGTTCTCTAATCTCCTTTCTACTGACACTATCCATTGTGTTATTGGGAACCCTGATTCTATCGCTGAGGCAGTCGGTACACATGTACAATAATTTGGGGAAGAAGAGTATGACTGTACTGCAAATGCTGGTAACTTTTGGGAATGAGGTATGCAGAAGTGAGGCATCAAAGGGAAGAAAGCAAAAAGTAAGATGGCTGTGATGGTTAATGCTGAGTGTCAACATAAATGGATTGACGGATGCGAAGTATTGATCCTGGGTGTGTCTGTGAAGGTGTTGCCAAAGGAGATTGACATTTGAGTCAGTGGGCTGGGAAAGGTAGATCCACCCTTAATCTGGGTGGGCACCATCTAATCAGCTGCCAGCATGGTTAGAATATAAAGCAGGCAAAAAAAAAAACATGAAAAGACTAGACTGGCCTAGCCTCCCTGCCTGTATCTTTCTCCCATGCTGGATGCTTCCTGCCCTCAAACATCGGGCTCCAAGTTCTTCAGTTTTGGGACTCATACTGGCTCTCCTTCCTCCTCAGCTTGCAGACAGCCTATTGTGGGACCCTGTCATTGTGTGAGTTAATACTTAATAAACTCCCCTTTATATGTATATATTTCGTAATAGTTCTGTCCCTCTAGAGAACCCTGACTAATACAATGGCAGACATATTTTTAATATTATATAATGTATTTGAAAAAGTGGAGCAGAGTTTTAAAAATTTTTTTCCATCTTTTCTGAGAAGTCTCTCTCAACATTTTCTCTTAAGTGGGACATGTATTTTCCCTACAATAACTTGAATTCTATTTCGGCAAATATCTTTTCCCCCTCATACTACTATGCATGGAATATATACTACCTTAATCCTTGATGTTAGGCTTGTTCATATGATTGCTTTGCCCAAAGGATAAGAATATGGCACATGTAGGGGCATTACATGTGCTTGTTCTGTTTGCCTCAGCAGTCATGAAAAGAGTATCCTATAGATAACCTTTCTGTTTTAGCATGGGCCCCAGCAAAAAAAAAAAAAATATATGAAGAAATCTTGCACTCAATTCGCAGCCTGATAACAAAGCCCAGGCAAGTCAAAGCCTGAAAACAGAGCCTTCTGCACTGAGTCCAGCTTAAATCAGGAAAATCACGCTGAACTTGTAGAGTGTACACATGAAAATAAATGCTTTTTGTTGTAAACCACTGGATTTTAGCATAGTTAGCAATGCAGCTTTGCTGCGAAAATAGCAGTCTACTACATCCCCAAAGACACCATCCACTCAAAATATTCTTTATTTGTCCTGCTCCTCTGGTTTATTCAAATGATGAAATAAAATAGTGCATGTGAAAACATATGTGACAAAGAAAACACATAAATATGAGCTAGTGTTTTTATCTTAATTTCTGATACACATTCTTTTTGCTTTCCAGGGTTCCTAGTAATCTAGAAACTATCCCTCTTATCTTTTCCTATTGTTTTAGTCGTTGTCTGTTTGCCTTTAAGTTATTCTATTGTATTTCAAAACTGTAGAAAATTGCCACCTCTTTCACACTTTTAGCTCTCCCTTACTTTTGTATGAATTAACTGTTTGTGATGATGATCCAACTAGTATCTGAAACACAAATCTATTCTTCATCTCTGGTTTAGAAATATCTGGCAAGCATAGATGTTATAAAAGAGATTCTGCTTTTTAAGTCATGATCTCAAAAATTTACATCTCAGAAAACTACTTCACCCTTTCTAAGTCTGTACTCCATGTTAATTTGTTCATTCAAATAAAATTCATGTACTGTTTTATGCAAAATGTTAAAGGAGATAATACTTCTTAATAGTATGTACTCAGTACCTTGTTGTTTCTTTCTGACTCTGCTGATAGCTGAGAACTGAATCATTTTTATCGTCCTTGCCTTGTGCTAATGTCACGCCAATATTCTCTGGGGTGGCATACCTTAAACATATCCCCAACGCAGGAAGTTTACATAATAACTGCTTAAAAATAATTATCCCTTAAAACTATACTACAGTACTTGACATACAGTAGATGTTCAATAAATGTTTATTAAAAGATCACTGACATATCCAAAGAGTAACTCTCTAATGGGGTGTGGGAAGGATTCTGATATGGGGACTTAACATTACATATTTTAAATGATTTAAAAGGAAAAAATACCTACTTTCATAAATTCTACTTACAATACTGATTTCTACTCTTAGCCTTGGAAGTAAAACATGTCTTCTCTTGTTTTCTAGTTGTAGAAACAACTTTTGTAGTTGCAATATTTCATTCTGAATTCAAATTGATAGTATGAGAGACAATTATAGCTTCAGAAGAATTGATTATGACCATGCAGACGTATTAACAGAGGCAAAATGATCCAGTCACCATTTGTAATGTTTCTGTTTGTGACCTTTGAGGAAAGGCAACATAGTAGATTATTTTTCCTGTGTTTCTGAATTGTGCTTTTTATCTCTTAAGTAGCAGCAATACTGTAAAAAAAAAATCACAGTGCATATTAAAGTGATCTTTGCATGACAAGGAAAGTCATTTATCTCCAATGAACAAGTCAGTCACAAAATCAAAATAATTTTTTTCCCTTTGGATTCATTGTCAGTTTTGTTGACAGTGTGACACTCTCACAGAGAAGGGCAGTTAGGTCTTTCACCACATTCACTAAATTAAGCTGAATGAGAGAAACAGAAAGAAAGAAAAATTAGAATCAAATTATAATAAACTACCAAAAAATTTAATATAACTGTAACAAATTCAGTTAAGTAAAAGAAATAAGATAATTGATTATTACTTTTAATGATTTTTCCCTGAATTACTCTGTAGAGGAAAGACACATAGAATAAATGCTTCTGAATTGAACTAGCAATGACATCACGTGGCAATAGAAAAGTACATTTCAGCAATCATTATGATATATCACAAGACCACAGACTTTTTAAGGTGAGTTTCTTGTGGCAACTACACAAGTGGAAGATTTGTGTAACTTGTATATTTTTTTGAATTTTACAATTTTATTTTAGTTAGCAATTTTATCATTGTAGTGTTTAAGCTCTATATTTTATCTTTGTTCACTTAAGACAGCAAATGTAGGCATGAAATCTGCATTCTTCTCATATATACATATCTATGAAAGAAATGACATTATGCTGTAGAAACATAATTATCTCTTTAGAATTTTGATGGAAATTCTGAAGGAGCTTGTCTATGACAAAATGCTAAGTTCTGTAATATATGACCTTCCCGGACTACTTGCATTTTGCCTTCCACAGCATTTATGTGGCATCTCTCACAAATGCCTACACTTACATATTATAGATTTTCCTGTGTTACGTATTATTCAAATGTTAACACATCTAAAAGGCTCTGTACACATACTTTACCTGTTTGACAAACCAGCACATGTACCCCTGTGCCTAAAGTAAAAATTAAAAAAAATCAAAAGGCTACATAAACCCCTTTTTCTGAGTTTCTGCCGTGCTGGGAGTATCCTCTACTCTCAGGAAGGACTTATTGATGACATATTCTTGGTACATAGAGAACTGAAAAAGGTTCAGAAATTTTAGTGCCTGGAAACATATCTTCAATAAATAATGTCATAGTCAATTCAAGCTGCCAATGTTAAAACAGTATCTATATGACCTCATTTAGTCAATTCAGTTAAAACATCAGGGAAGTAACTCAGTAACAAAACTCAAACAGACCAAAGACTGCTGATTGGTTGCTTCTCAATTTTCTTCTTGAAACTGTGGCTTCATGTAGCCATAAATTATGTGTATTTCTTTTGTGAATTCTTATTACATCTTTGGCTTACGAAGTACATGAATATATGCATTCTTGTGTTCAAATCAGATTTATAACTGGCAAATACATTTTCAGAAAGTTATACCTTCACCTCTTTGAGCATTGAAAAAAAATTGAAAGACTTATAAATTATCTTCTGAAGTAGTGAAAAAAAGGCATTCTTTCCAACTATATAACAATCTATGACAATGACAGATTTACTGTCTGTAAGAGAGGTTCCTATTGACAAGGTATAACCTCACACTCTCAATTCTATTCCTGAGGAAATCTATAAACTTTCTACTAACCTGGCAAACTTTTTCATTTAAGCTAAGTTGGAAAAATAATAAGCATATTACCATTTACATTACATGCCTAAGTCCAAATTACCATTGCAGGTTTTCATCAAATTTGAAAATTTAGTGAACGTTATAAAACCTCAGTAGAAAAATTTGTAGTCACAGTTGCATTGTTTTTTTTAACATTTAAGAACTTATAAATGAAATAAATTTGCTGCATATACATTTTGAAAATACAAAAATTTTAGAAGAAGAACAAAAGGAATCATAATTCTACTTTCCAAAGGTCACCATATATGTTTTGGTGCATTTTCAGTTATCTACCAATCTCTTAATTACCAAATTTTTCATTTCAGTTATTATATTTTTAATTTCCAAGAGATATATTTCTGTTCTTCCTTTGAAACCAGGTTGAATTTTGAAAATAAATGATTGCATCTTCATTTTTCACTTGATATTAACTTATATGCATTTTTATATTGCTAAAACTCTTCAAATGTTTAATCATTACATAATGTCCTATGATATTGATGAAGCATAATTTTATAATTTTTTTTCTTTATTTTTATACATTCTGGTTATTTCCTAGTTGTGGTACCTGCATTATAAACATCGATGTGGTATGCAGAATTAGATTATTATGGGTATTATTCTGACTTTTACTAGCAGATCAATAATCTGAACATATTTTATTGTTTACTCTTTTTCACAAACAAAAGTTACACATTTACACAGAGAATCTCATAGTTTTAGAAATTGTAGTTTCCTGTTCCTCTTCTCTCTTTCTCCCTTAAGACAAATACTGTCAGTTAGCTCAGCCAATTCATTGTTGCCAAGTTTCAAGCACCATATTGTAAGTTAATGTATTTGCCTTTCTGCTTCTTAGTTTTTTCTATTTGAGGCATTAAGTGTAAGTTTCCATTATTGAAAATGATGACGTAGCATTTCTTTCTTCTTGGGAACACCACCTGCAGGGATCTGTCCTGCAGACCCTGACTAAGCAACAGATGAATAAAGTACACAGATATTATGCTTTGCCAGTTTGACTGAGGGTCCATGGCTGCTTACGGACTCCCTGGAGGAGGCTGTAAACAGTTGCAACCACTGGCCCCCACCAGCCAGTGAGGCTTGAGTCAACACCACTAGAATGAAGAGTTTAAAGGACAGGTTCCAATGCCAAAGGGAACACCATTAGTAGGTGATATCCCTGGTTGACCTCCTGCTAAGAGGGCCATCTGGCTCAGAGGTTAGTTTTAAGACTACATAAGTAAACAAGCAAGCTAGGTAAACTACTCACATTCCTTTGTATTTGTGCCCTTATCTCTCTGGCTCCTGCAAAGACACTCTGGCTGCCTTCAACCAAGAACTATAGAAAAAACCCCTCAGGCCTTCCAAAAGGGTTTGAGACTATATTCTATAACTTTCTCTAATACATGTCTAATAATTTCTCTAATAATTCTCTAATAATTGTCTCTCTTTTAAGACAATTTTTCCCTTAATATTTTTGCTACTACCCTGAGTGAATTCCCACAATTTCTCCCTTAGTCTCTAACACATCATGCTCCTGTCACTCTTGGCTCTCTTTCCTAATGCACATAAAGCATAGTATCAGCAAGTTTCTGATTAAGTGTATATCAATATGTTTATATGCCACCTATTTTTACCTCTGCAAGCCTGTACAATTTCAGTGTCCCTCCAGCTTCCTGAAATTTCAAAACAGTGTGCCTTGGTGGAGGCATGCTTTTCTCTAGTGTGCTGAGTACTGTGAACCCTTTGCAATCTCACACACATTAGTTCTAGAAAATTTTCTTGTTTTATTTAACTGGTGTTCTCTCCTTTTACTTTGTTCTCTCTTCCTAGAATTCTCAGTAAGTACTACATTTTTAGCTAGTAATCTACATTTTCTTACCTTTACTCTCGTATATTCTATGTATTTGTGGTTTATTGTATTTTCTGAGATATTTACTCAACTCTATTTCCCAAATCTTTTATTAAATTTTTCATTGCAGTTATTATATTGTTAATTATCAAGACATCTATTTCTGTTCTTCTTGTAAAAAATAGTATTTAATTCTTGTTCCAAGATGTTAGTAACTGCTACTATCTCTGTCTAGAATTATATACACACACACATATATATCCCCCACAAACATATATATGGAATTCTATTAATAGAATTCTATGTAATTATATATATATTCACATGTGTAAGGATATAAATTTTATTACACACACACACACACACACGCACACACACATGCACACATGTTTTTCTTCTTGGTCATGAAAATGTCTGTTTCCTCTAATTGTCTGTTGCTTTTTATTTTGGCCCCTGTCTTTCATGTAGAGTTTTCTGCAGCCTGTGGTTGGTAGTTGCTGCTTAAGGACTGCTCTGAGTGTGATTTGATGTCTTTGTATCTTTTATGCTAGAAATAAATATGTGATTTTTATTTATCCTAATCCTTTGGGAGGTGGATCAGTTAGGAGAAACATACTGAAGGCTTCCTCATTCAGTAAGTGTATATGTTTCTTCTTCATTAACCCTGCCTGGTGTATGCAGCCCAGAAACCACTGTTTTGTCCTTTTTAGAGAACAAAGTCCAGTCTTTTCTAGAGTGAGTGGTTGGGTGATGACAGACAATTGTTACGCTATTTATAGTTAAGATGGGGTCTTGAAGTGAGAATGGATCTGACATTCTTAAGACAATTCTTTAAGCAGTGATCCTTATTTGAAATATCCTCCTTTTATAGGAATTTGGAGTCACCAGTTATTGAGGACTTTGTGATTGAGTTTTCTCTGATTTCCTAGATCTTTCATCTGACTTGCATTTTCCAGAATATTGCTCTTTTTTTTCTTCTTTACCACTTTCCTTATCCTTGAGGCATTTTCCCTTTGAAAGCATTCCCTTTTTTTGTTTGTTTTCTCCAAGACCAAATTAGTGGTCATGTTTCCTGTTCCTACCAAGAAGTCAAAGTCAGAACTATAGATACTTTTTTGTACATTTGCTTTTCAGAAATATTGTACCAATTTTATGTTCTTACTGTATCAATTTTATTCCTTACTAGTTCTAAGGAATCTTATGACTTATTTCATACTACGCTTGCCGATAGTATTTGAGATATTTCTTAGTATTGCCAATTTGGTAGGCAAATAAATGTCGTATTTTAAAATGAGAAGAACTAAGGAAAATATCTAACCTAACTATTATGGAAACAGAAATAACAAGTCCTCCATAAATGAGTGAAAGAATTAAGGTGATTGAGGATCAGAGATATTTAGCTATCGGTAAATCTCAAATGATTCACGAAGTTTTGCATTGATAAGAGCTAATTAGCCTTCCATTTTTATTCCATATTGGTCCAGGGATAGAATAAATAGAACTCCATAAGTCTGAATGGGAAAAATGTCCTAATTTTACTAACTTTTTAGTAGTATTACCAGTAACTATAATCTTACCATCAATAGGAATCTTAAAAGTATTCATATAAATTTTAGTAGACTTACTGTAATGCTCAGTATTTCAAAATTACGGTAGTTAATTCATACACTAGATCTTGTTATTTAATGTTAATAAAGCACATATATTCTGTTATAAATCTCTTTTAAAAACATCTTGTTAAAAATATTTCACTATTGTTGGTTTTTGTCATAATTTTACGTTTTGCTATAGGCATTTAAACATAAAGAAGTTTACAAATCCCTAGTTTTCATCCCTAGATGAAAAGAGTTATCCTGAGAAGAATGAGAAACGGATTAAATTTTAAAGTGTGCCCAAACTTTAAGTATGCTGTGGACTATATTATTTGCTCAGATAGTTTTAAAATATTGCTAAGTTTTAAAACATTTTAATTTTATACCCCCATTTTATATTTTTAATTTTACATTAAAAAAAATTTAGCATTTCACTTTGTGTTCAACTAGTTCCTTCTTCTAAAATGAGGTAGAGTATTAAATAAGATTTTTGAATGCTTCATTTGTCTTCTACATTTTTCACTGATGTGTTGAAAATATTCTAAGGAAAGAATGGAACGATTTGCCATTCTAATTAGACCATTGTAGAACTTAATTTGCTGTACTGTAATCACCATGTTTTTCATTCTCTTTCAATTCAAATTTAAAGTTGAAAGAAGAAAACTGTACTGAAGAAAGTAACCAATAGTCAATTAGTAACATCTGGTGATAAAATGTTTGAAGCAAAGAACCAAAGTTGGCCAGGAAATAAATATACATTTTGAAATACAGAACATGACATTGGAATGTGCTCCTGTGAATTATTTGTAATAAAATAGAGTAATTCTTTAAAAGATAAGAGATACATATAGACCTATCAATTAGGCTATATCCAGAAAAACATATTAGAAACTAACTTTAATCCTTAAAGCTTTTGTGACATACACAATGAAAACAAGATGCATACTGTGATATTAAAATACTCAGAGTTCTGATATTGAGAACAGACAAGAATACTAAGAAAATTTATTTCATGTGGTAATTAAAATAGATATACATACCAGATATATTGTGGCCCCAAATAAATTTTGCTTCTTTGTGGCAGAAAAGGGAATTAACAGAACATTGATATCCAAAATTATTTGAGATGGTTTACAAATTGAACATATTAGAAAACAAGGAATTTGGTGATAGAAACTAAACAAAACATCTAACTTAACAAGAGGAGTAGATACCAGTGGAGTTTAGCTAATTAGTACAATTGGTTTTATTTTTCCTATTGCATAGGGTAAAAATGAAAATCCATTTACTTAGACTAGCTATTACTAGTGGAATATTTTACTGTTTACTTACTTTAGCTGTATTCTACAGGATATTTTGTCTAAAAGATACTTCAAGAAAAAATAACTTGCGATAAAAATGTTGAGGAAATTTGGCAAAGAGTGGCACTAGCTTTGAGATTATGTATATTTGACTTAAAAAATTAAGTATTTTTTAGTAATTTAAGAATTACTAAAAGTAATTTAAGAATTACAATCATTAGTAATGAAAATTGTACTAATTCAATTTCAAATGACATCCATTAACATCCTGAAGAACTAGTATTTCATGGAACGTATTTTGGAAATACTCATTTGATAGTCTTCACTTAATGATACATACAATAAGCTCATATGTTTGCATGATCACATTTTCCTAGTTAATAAACTGTTTTGAATAAAGTAGCCAGCATAAAGTCTGACAAACTAGAAATAGATGAAATAAAAAGAACATTGCTATGGAGACAATTTAACAATTTTCTTTTATAATATAGTTCTTTTATAATATTTCATAAATTGATGTTTACTGCCAATTTCAAACTTCAAAAGAAAATACAGTAAATACAAATTATCAATAATACTGAAGAAAGGCTGGGGGCGGTGGCTACACCTGTTGTACCAGCACTTTGGGAGGCTGTGGCAAGCAGATCACCTGAGGTCAGGAGTTTGAGACCAGCCTGACCAACATGATGACACTCTGTCTCTACTAAAAATACGACAATTAGCCAGGCGTGGTGGCAGGTGCTTGTAATCCCAGCTGCTAGGGAGGCTGAGGCAGGAGAATCACTTGAATCCAGGAGGCAGATGTTGCAGTGAGCTGAGATTATGCCACTGCACTCCAGCCTGGGCAACAGAGTAAAACTCCATCTCAAAAATATCAAATATATATACAGAAGAGAGTTGGCATTTTGAGTGCCAAATATAATCTCTGTGAATTAATAAAGTAGAATTTCAGATTATCAATTAATTCCTATGTCTTATAATGAAATATGTGAGACTCCTGATGTAACAATTGTAACTGTTACAACAATTACAATAATTGTACCATATATGCAGTCTATTTACTTGAAAAACCTCAGAAATGGATTTTCTAACTCTAGGTATTTTTCTGAAACAAACTACCAGAGAGACTACTAATCAAGATATTTTATGATTAAACACCACTTAAAAATAGACAGACATTTTGATAAAGATGGAAGGAAACAACTTGCCAATGTGAATGGCATTCTTTAATTATAAAAGAGAATACTGACTCAGGGCAAAAAATATTCAGCCTTAAAAGGAATAATACATTCTAAATAATTGTACATATTTTCTATTTAGCAATGTTCAGAATGTTCAGAACCTACAAGTTTTGAGAAAAAGAAGAAAAATTTATTTAAAACAGTTGCAGAGTTTAAGAAAATA
Source organism: Cacajao melanocephalus (assembly GCA_963573385.1). Lineage (NCBI taxonomy): Eukaryota > Metazoa > Chordata > Mammalia > Primates > Pitheciidae > Cacajao > Cacajao melanocephalus. The sequence goes on along the minus strand of CAUYLG010063981.1, from coordinate 4,113 downwards.
TTTAACAGAAGATAAAAAGTCATCCACATTTTATAGTTAAATACCAATTTTCTTAAGAACAAGATACATTATTTCTCATTGGAAAATGAGCAGTATTAACTGAAATTCAAGGAAAACATGGGTAGAATAAAAATAATTTCAATCAAATAAAGGCCATTATAAGAGATAGAATTATTTCAAATTAGAAAAATAGTTGTATATTTTGTGCCCAAATAGGAGGTCAAAGAAAATTTTAGAAATTATGTTAGAAACTAATAGGACTGAACCAAATGATTATTTATTGTAATATCTGATTAAGAATTTGGTGCCTGAGAGAGAATAATAGAACAATGATTGCCTTTTTTCAAAGTGAATAAAAGCTGCAATAACTTTTTTCTTTCTTTTTTAGTCACAACTAACATTACTTGCAATAGAAGTAGTTAATAATAAATTAAGGCAAATGAAGATGGAACGAACATTTGAATGCCTGTGAATTATGGGCATTCCTACATTAACATGAGGGTTTTCATTTTAGCCAGGCTTTTCAATTTTGGCATCACATTAACTTTATTATTTTCTTAGGAGGAAATTTAAATTTAAAACATATATTTTTATTGAAGGGATTTTTAAGTTATGGGCAAATGATAAAATGTACATCAGTGCTTACACGATATTAAATCAATGTTTTGATCTATTTCAGATCATTCCAAACCATGGCCAATTTCTTTGTCTTTTAACTTTGATTGTGATGCAGGTATTTAATTTTATCTCAAAGTGGTGCTTTGTTGGATATTTTCCCAACCTGCTGCAATATTAAGCAAGGCAAGTCATACAAATGACTGCCAACAAATGAAATTGGCATGTATTCTAAGTAGTTGTGAAGGGGATTGGCTGGCTTGGAACCCACCTGAGGGGTCTAACAATTTTCAATCTATTAGCCCAAGTCTTCTTCCCGTGGTGAGAATAACAAGATGATCTATAAGTCTGTGGCAAGAAAACAAAAATATTGTCCAATTATTTCTCAAAATTAGATCATTTTGCCTCCCTATTTTGATCTTATTCCTTGATTGTGTTCCATCGAAAAGGGCACAGAAGATCAAAAAAAAATTCTATTTTTGGAACTCTTTATAATTGCCACTCCAGAAATTCTCAAAAGGTATGTCAATCTGAGACTACGTAATGTCCACAGACTTGTTTGACTTTTTTATTCTCACTTACTGATTTGATCTTCAAATACCTGTAGCTGAGGTTCTTATCATGCACATAGTTCTGGGATGGTCTGAACTGAATTGACTAATCAACCAATACTTACATAGAAACAGAGCCTAGATCTACAACTGATCTTTATTTTCTCTATGATTCTCAAAATTGCTCCTTGAAAATACTCATCATAACGATTATTACCTCTTATGTATGTCTTTTTTTAAAAAAAAATAAACCAGAGACAGTCTTCAAATTGAAATAGTAATAGCGATAACAAAAAAAATGGCACTATTGCTTTATACTCTACATTTTTTCAACCCTGGAATTATAAATAATTTATATCCAGCTTATAGATAGCATTGTCTATATAACTTCCAGTGGGAAGAAAACCCTCATAAAACATTGGTATCACCAGTTCTACAGTTACACATTTAAATGTATCAGCAATAAAACACTTTGTATATATTACATTTTAATTACCAGTATTTATTAGGTGTTTAACATGTGAACAAGGCTGTGCAAGACATAGTGGATATAAAAGCAAACTAAACAAGTATTGTTTATATAACTTATATTTTGAATAAGGAAGTGGGCAATAAACAAATACCTAATTGTATTGACATAAAGCAAATGAATAATTCATCTAGGAATCCATTCCTTCCTGTTGTCTAACATTAGTCTTGGGTTATAAATGGCTATGTTGATACTTTCAAAACGCTCCTGGTAGGTACCAAAATTTTAAGTGTTTGAAAGTATGGCCAAACACAACGATTATTCTTCTTGGAGCCACAGTCACCACAAAACTTTTGTAATTGATGGTTGAGAAAGAACAACAGAAACATCATTATGTATGGTATTTATTGAAAACCCACCACGTGCTAGGAATTACTCCAACTGTTGATACTGTTTAAGGCATGCATGTTCCTTTGAATTCTCATAGTAGTCTTCACTTGATCTTAGCCAAAATACTGAGAAGTGATTCTCATAGCAGTCTTATGAACTCTTTTAAAGGTAAGAATTCTGAGAGATAGAAAGACTGTGTAATTTACCTATAATTGCACAGCTATTAAGTGAAGATAGGTCTGTATGATTTCAAATCTTGTAAGCAGTATATTTAATCCTTTTTCTATTCCTACAACTAAGAATCTATTGAAAAAATGTAAGCAAAAAAGGAAAACTGGATACTTCGAGAGTCCAATAAGTAAATTAACGTAAGTGGTTCTTGAAACCTGTGATTTAAAGTTTAAATTTCTTTCTGGTATAACTGGAAAAGATGACAGTAACTCCAAGTTTACATATACTGAAAAAGCAGAGTTATTGGTTGATGCGTAATACCCAGAAGTTATCAACTTCAGAATTCATAAAATGGTAAAGGAAAGAAGAAATTTCATTTATTACAAATTCATCCAAATTCATGACTATTAAACCTCCTTCTTCTGGAGCAACAATGGACTTGAAAGACAAACAAGCTACAAAGATATAGCCTAGACAAGAACAGGTGTTAACATTTTTAATAATGTAATTTGAACATGTATCATAGATAATATTTCTTAAAAACTGTGTGGGTTTGGCCAGGCGTGATGGCTCACACCTGTAATCTCAGCACTTTGGGAGGCCCAGCCGAGCAGATCACGAGGTCAGGAGATCCAGACCATCCTGGCAACAAGGTAAAACCCTGTCTCTACTAAAAATACAAAAAAATTAGCTGGGCAGGGTGGCGCGCTCCTGTAGTCCCAGCTGCTCCAAAGGCTGAAGCAGGGGAATCACTTGAACCCAGATGGCGGAGGATGCTGTGAGCTGAGATTGTGCCACTGCAATACAGCCTGGGCAACAGAACAAGTCTACGTCTCAAAAACAAAAACAAAAACAAAAACTATATGGGTTCTATTATGGCATTTATTTTCTGTCCAACTAGTAAATCTAATAATATATTCCAGTCTGGGTTCTCACAAGATGTGGTTAAACCCTCAAAGCTAACTGGATGCATCCGTCCTCTTACTACAACAGAGGTAATTAAGCAAAATGCTGATCAAGCAGAACACAGAGGCAACTAGCTAGAGAACAAAGCATCCATATTAGAAAAGGATAAAAAAAATCAGCAACAAATCAGTAATGGGAGATATTCTCTATTAATATTGCCAGATGTTTGGCATACATAATTGAGAAACAATACTTTCTTAGTCATTAGAGTATGTCTTAAAACACACCAAAACATTTAAAATAGCTGTATATAAAAAACATGTAAATCTTTACCTTTAACCCAGTCTATTTTCAGAGATAAATACTAATATTTTTACTTGTAGTGTCTCAGGTAATATGACAAGTACTCTGCTAGGTACTAAAAATAAAGAGTGAAAGAATTAAAAGCCAAATTCTAGCCCTCACACACTTAGAAAGAAAGGTAATTAAAATATGTTGACTAGGCCAGGCACGGTGGCTCACGCCTGTAATCCCAGCACTTTGGGAGCCTGAGGTGGGTAGATCACCTGAGGTCAGGAATTCGAGACCAGTCTGGCCAACATGGCAAAACCCCGTCTCTATTAAAAATACAAAAGTTGTAGGGGCTGGTGCCTGTAATGCTACTTGGGAGGCTGAGGCAGCAGAATTCCTCGAACCCAGGAGGCAGAGGCTGTAGTGAGCCAAGATCATGCCACTGCACTCCAACCTGGGTGACAAAGCAAGACTCCAAATCAAATATATATATATATTTGATTTGACAAAGCAAGACTCCAAATATATATATATATATATATATATATATATATATATATATTTTATTATATATTTGATTTGACAAAGCAAGACACCAAATCAAATATATATATATCATATATATACATATATATGATATACGTATCATATATATATCAAATATATATATATGATATATATTTGATTTGACAAAGCAAGACTCCACATCAAATATATATA
>CAUYLG010063980.1:0-20833 GCA_963573385.1 Cacajao melanocephalus | reverse complement strand
TGTGCAGAAATCACAAGCATTCCTATATACCAATAGCAGACAAACAGCGAGCCAAACCAAGAACGAACTGCCATTCACAATTGCTACAAAGAGAATAAAATACCTAGGAATACAACTAACAAAGGATGTGAAGGACCTCTTCAAGGAGAACTACAAACCACTGCTCAAGGAAATAAAAGAGGACACAAACAGATGGAGAAACATTCCATGCTCATGGTTAGGAAGAATTAGTATTATGGAAATGGCCATACTGCCCAAAGTAATTTACAGATTCAATGCTATCCCCATCAAGCTACCAATGACCTTCTTCACAGAACTGGAAAAACTTCTTTAAATTTCATATGGAACCAAAAGAGAGCACACATAGCCAAGACAATCCTAAACAAAAAGAACAAAGCTGGACTTATCATGCTACCTGATTTCAAACTGTACTGCAAGGCTACAGTAATGAAAACAGCATGGTACTGGTCCAAAACAGAGATATAGACCAATGAAACAAAACAGAGGCCTCGGAGGCAATGCCACACATCTACAACCATCTGATCTTTAACAAACCTGACAAAAACAAGCAATGGGGAAAGGATTCCCTGTTTAATAAATGGTGTTGGGAAAACTGGCTAGCCATAAGCAGAAAGTGGAAACTGGATCCTTTCCTTACACCTCATACAAAAATTAACTCCAGATGGATTAAAAACGTAAACATAAGACCTAACACCATAAAAACTCTAGAAGAAAACCTAGGCAATACCATTCAGGACATAGGCATAGGCAAGGACTTCATGACTAAAACACCAAAAGCATTGGCAACAAAAGCCAAAATAGACAAACGGGATCTAATTAAACTCCAGAGCTTCTGTACAGTGAAAGAAACAATCATTAGAGTGAACCGGCAACCAACAGAATGGGAAAAAATTTTTGCAATCTACTCATCTGACAAAGGGTTAATATCCAGAATCTACAAAGAACTAAGCCAGATTTATAAGAAAAAAAAAAACAAACAAACCCATTCAAATGTGGGCAAAAGATATGAACAGACATTTTTCAAAAGAAGACATATACAAGGCCAAGAAGCAGATGAAAAAATCCTCATCATCAGTGGTCATCAGAGAAATGCAAATAAAAACCACATTGAGATATTATCTCACGCCACTTAGAAGGACGATCATTAAAAAATCAGGTGACAACAGATGCTGGAAAGGATGTGGAGAAATAGTAACACTTTTACACTGTTGGTGGGAGTGTAAATTAGTTCAACCATTGTGGAAGACTGTGGTGATTCCTTAAGGATCTAGAAATAGAAATTCCATTTGGTCCAAAAATCTCACTACTGGGTATATACCCAAAGGATTATAAATCGTTCTATTATAAAGACACATGCACACGAATGTTCATTGTGGTACTGTTTACAATAGCAAAGACTTGGAACCAACTCAAATGCCCATCAATGACAGACTGGACAAAGAAAATGTGGTATATATACACCATGAAATACTATGTATCCATAAAAAGCAATGAATTTGTGTCCTTTGTAGGGACATGAATGAATCTGGAAACCATCATTCTCAGCAAACTGACACAAGAACAGAAAACCAAACACTGCATGTTCTCACTCATAGGCGGGTATTGAACAATGAGAACACGTGGACACAGAGAGGGGAACATCACACACCAGAACATGTTGGGTGGTGAAGGGCTAGGGGAGGGACAGCAGAGGGTGGGGAGGTTGGGGAGGGGTAACACTGGGAGAAATGCCTGATGTAAGTGATGAAGGGATCAAGATAGCAAACCACCATGGCGTGTGTGTGTGTACCGATGCAACAATCCTGCAAGATCTGCACATGTAACCCAGAACTTAAAGCACAATTTAAAAAAAACACACAATAGAATTTTTTTTATTACTGAAAACTCAAAAATAACGAAACTACATATTAATACTGCTGGCATTCAGCAAAGTAGTATTTCAAAGGATATTAGATTTTTACATTTGTACAACTGAAAAGAAATGATAGAATAGATATCTTAAGTAACAAGCTAGAAATAGTACAACAGAACCAATTTAAATAAATTGGCTCACACCTGTAATCTCAGCACTTTGGGAGGCCAAGGCAGGCGGATCATGAGGTCAGGAGTTCGAGACCATCCTGAGCAACATGGTGAAACTCTGTCTCTACTAAAAATACAAAAATAATTAGATGGCCGTGGTGGCAGGTACCTGTAATCCCAGCTACTTGAGAGGCTGAGGCAGGAGAATCGCTTGAACCCGTGAGGGAGACGTTGCAGTGCCTGAGACCATGCCATTGCACTCTAGCCAGAGGGGACAGTGCAAGATTCCATCTTAAAAAAAAAAAAAGAAAAGAAAGAAAGGCAATACATAAATTATAAAAATAGAAATGAATATACAAGACAGACAATCCACAAAATCAAAAATTGGCTTTTCAAGGAAATAAGTAAAACAAACTGCTGGTAGGAATGACAACATCAACATGAAGGATAGACCAATGCCCCAGGCCATGCATGAGAAAGGAGAAGCAACCACTGAGAAAGAGCTTGAGAGAGTAATAACACTATGAACAAAACTACGCCAAGAGATTAGAAAAGAGAGTCCACGGACACGTTTCTAGAGAAACATGATTTTAAAAAATAGATTCGAGGAGAAATAGAAAGCCTGAGTTCTAACTTATTTTTTCAAACATACAGAAGTAGTTTAAAATCTCTCCACAAGAAAAACATCTGGCATCTGGTCCAAGTAGATTTATAGGACTTTTCCATAGTATCCCACTTTTATATAAACTCCTAAAAAGTAGAGAAAGAGGAATGACTCCCAGTTCACACCATCAGGATTGCATGGCTTTTTTTTTTTTTTTAGACGGAGACTTGCTCTGTCTTCCAGGCTAGAGTGCCGTGGTGAGAACTTGGCTGGCTGCAGCCTCCACCTCCTGGGTTCAAGCCGTTCTCCAGCCTCAGCCTCTCGAGTAGCTAAGGAACAAACAGAATCCCTTGGTTCTTTTTCCTAAGGCTACTAATCCTATTCATGAGGGCAGCACCGTTATGACCTTATCACCTTCAAAATGACTCACCTGTTAAGATTAATGCAGTGGTAATTAGGTTAACACATGAATTTTGGAGAACACACATATTCAGATCCCAGTAGAATCATAGATATCATTAAGAAGAAAACAATCCTACAGAAATATTGACAATGTGTAAAAATAGCCATCCATACATATGGCCCAAAACCAGGTGAAAATATTCTCCACCTCATTAGTAATCATCAAAATGTGAATTCATACCAAGACAAAATCATATTTTATATCCCTTAGATTGCAAAAATTATGAAGTCCAACAATATTAAATTTTGGAGTGTTTGGACCAATTAAAACACTAGCACAGTTTTGTTAGAAGTAAAACTTACCATCTTTGGAAAACAATGTGACATTAACTTTTAAGATTTGCTTATCCTGGCCAACATGGTGAAACCCCGTTTCTACTAAAAATACAAAAATTAGCCAGGCATGGTGGCACGCGCCTGTGGTCCCAACTACTCGGTAGTAGGCTGAGGCAGGAGAAGTGCTTGAACCTGGGAGGCAGCAGTTGCAGTGAGCCAAGATCATACCATTGCACTCCAGCCTGGGCGACAGAGCGAGACTCTGTCTCAAGAAAAATATATATTTATATATTTGTATAGCACAGTAGAATTTATATTAGGGCTATTACTGACCCCTTTCAAACTTCATCTGCATTAGTGCCCAAGCTGGTCATTCCAAAATCAACTCAAATATATATATTTGCTTATCCTATAAGCCAGGCTTGGTGGGGTGGAAACAACCCGCCAAGTTGTCCTACATGTGTAACTATAACCTAAAGAAATGCTTTGCACATGGATATGAGGAGGTAGGTACACAATCTTTATCATTATTTGTGATAGCAAAGAAAAAAGTAGAAATCACCTACATGTTCATTAATAAAAAATGGATAACCTGCAGTGTATTCAAGAAATAGGAGCTATTACCTAATTTAAAAAGTGAAAAAAATTCTTTATTAACCGTAATTCTCCTTCTAGAAGTGCTAGCGCTGACCTGCAGGTGCAGAGCACTGAGAGGCTTAGCAGGAAACCCTTGGCCTTTGCTCACCAAAGTGTAACCCCAAACCAGCACTGGATCACCTGGGAGCTTGTTAAAAATGCAAACCTCTGGCCCCCTCCCAGACCTACTGGGTCAGAATCTACATTTTAACAAGATTTATACACACATTAAAACTGGACAAGTATTGTCCTAGAGTCACGGTACTCATTATTCAGTACAACATCAGCTAATTAGACCTTCTATTGCATTCTAATATTGTTTTCAGAGATTCTAACATTACTTTCCAATTTCAGAGATTTTTCATATTTCAGAGATTCTAACATTGTTCATTCAAACATGCATAAGTGTATTAAGCACTCCCTGAGTTCCTCGTACAGGCACCTTCTGAAGTGCTAGGGATACAAATAAAATACTCTCGGGCCCTAGGCTCAAAAAGCTCACAGATGCAAATATATACAAACATACACACACACAAATATACTTGTATATGTGTATATGGGGAAATTGTGGGTATATACATGTGTACTTACATATATATGTATGCACAAACATATACATGCACTTGCAGAAGGTATGTAACACATGTGACCAAAGAGAATTTTTTTCTTCCATACTTTTCCCAATGTTATGATAATGTTACAAAATGTTTACATAATTATGTGCATGTACCCATTTTATTCTCATCTTCTGTTTAACACATCCCTATCATGGGTAGTGATCATGGCTCCTGCTAGTGATACAGCAGTTTCGCTTAGTTTTTATCAAGTTTCTGGGCCACATCACTCATTTCATTCAGGAAATTTAAGAACTCAGACAATAACCTCAGCTCTGGTTACTTTGAGTCCTTAAGCTTGAAACAGAGAGCACGATTTTCAGCTAAATCTCCTGGGCTGCCCCAGACCCATTTGACATTTCAGTTAATTTTAGAATGATCAGCTCAGGCACTAATTCAGATAAAGTTTGAAAGGGGTCAGTAATAGCCCTAGCATAAATTCCACTTTGCTATACAATACTTATTTTACCATCCCAAAATAAAATTCCTAATATATCTTACATATATACTATGCTTAAAAATGTGGCCAGGCATGGTGGCTCACGCCTATAATCCCAGCACTTTGGGAGGCCAAGGCAGGCAGATCACCTGAGAGGTCAAGAGTTTGAGACCAGTCTTGCCAACGTGGTAAAACCCAGTCTCTAATAAAATACGCAAAAATAAGATGGGCGTGGTGGTGAGCCCCTGCAGTCTCAGCTACTTGGGAGGCTGAGGCAGGAGAATCGCTTGAACCCAGGAGGTGGAGGTTGCGGTGGGCCAAGATTGCACCATGGCGCTCCAGCCTGGGTGACAAGAGCACAACTCCGCCTCAAAAAAAGAAAAGTATATAATGTCTACATATAAAAGAGAAACTAAGTGATAAATTGTAACAAAATATGTGCATTTCAATTTTAAATGGTCAGATATAACTACAGTAGAAGACTTAAAATATTCAGGTGTTGATGCTCTCCACGGAAACACGGCACAACATTTGCAAATGCTGTCTGAGGTAGGTGCGTTGTATTAGACTCACACCCAGTGAGAGCTGCTGCTATCCTGGACTTGGATGGTTAACAGTTCTTGGTAAGATTTTGAACCACAACATGCAAATATACCTCAACTTTTACAGTAGTTGTATTTCCTATAAAGTCCATTACATATATTAAACTCATGCCAAAAATATACCATACAGAAAGCAGAGTTATTTAATGCTTTTTTTTTAACCTGGAAGATTATCTGTTGAGACATTAGAATTTTGTGCAGAACTCAGGGTAGCTTTTTGTTTTTCAGCACAAACCTCGTGTTTCGAGGACGTCTAATATCTTTGGCCACTGCCCAGTGATCATTACGACTCCCAGTTCATTGTGACAACAGAAGTTGTCGGAGGAACTTCCCTAGAATAGAAATCCTCCAGGAGGCAGTACTGCCCCATTGAGGCTGCTGCTCCAAACAGGCTTTGGGGGATGTCCCTAACTTTGACCCCACATAGCATTAGGAAAATAGCCAATTGTCTCTGTCTAGAATTTTATAAGTGGACGTTTACCTCCATGACTGCTGTGTTTCCCATTTTCCAAACACAATAGAGTGATCCTACCAGCTACCAAGAGCCTATTATTAAATATTTAGAAATTCTGCAAGCCAATTGAAGTTACATTGGCAGTTTAAATAGACCATGGTGGGAATATGTATACAATAGAAATTGGCAAATGCCGCAAATCAAGGCTTGATCTGTCAGGGGAGGAGCCAGCTGGTAAATATTTAATAGCACAGCCTGGTTTTAACCAGGTCCATCAACATGAAGGACCTTTGGCCACTTCCTCTTAGTCTCAGTTTTCCATTTTCAAGTCATCTTTTTTGTAGCAGAGTGATTTCCTCCCACACATGCCACCTTATTTTTCAATATGTCAGAAAGCAGTAGACACCCATGGAGACTTCACGATTGGAAAACTTACTCTTAATTTCAAGATACTAAAATTGCCTGGTGCTCACTTTCTTTTTAAGGCACTAGCACTCTAACACACACACACACACACACACACACATTAGGCTCCAGCTCCATCATTTGCAAAAACAACAACAAAAAAGCTTTTCTTTTCGTTTCATCTGTGAGTGGTGAGGAGGAGGAAATGTAGTGAGGTAGAACTTTAAACAAAAAGGAGTCAAAATTAAATGGAGAGACTGGAGGACTTCTCCACGTTCAGCCCTGTGGCCAGGGTTGAATCACCCCTTGGTTACGAGGTGAGGGCTGCATGCTTTCAACCAGACACAGCACAAATGAGCCAGGTTGTGAGTTTGGTTCAGGAAGCTGAAAGAAACTCTTCTTGGGCCTTTATTCAAACCAGCACCCTGAGAACGGGAGGTCCTGCATACGTCTGTCCCCTTACCTGAAACATTGGAATGTCCGTGATTGGGTAGACAGTAACAGGTGCTGGTGAGAGAGCAAGCAGGAGAGGCAGTGGGTAAATGACTGTCTCAGGAGGACCCCATCTGCAGGTTGTTGGTGGGTGTCTGCTAGAAAGTACTTTTGGGGCTTTCAGAAGTAGTCGAGAGTTACTTTAAGAAAAAAATTAAGCTTGGGGGAATCTGTGAATTCGTCAGACATTTGGGTTACCTTTCAACTTGAAACATGCCTTACCGGAACTATTGTGAAGTCTAGCTCTGACTTGATAAGTTCCTGTTAAACTAGCGGTTCCCAAACTTTAATGTATGTAACTGTCTGTTGAGGAACTTTATTAAAATGCGGAGTCCCAAGCCCTCACCCTGTTGACTATAGTCAACAATAATGTAACTGCATATTTTTAAACAAAGAGTGTCATTTGATTGTTTGAAACTCAAAGGATAAATGCTTGAGGGGATGGATACCCCATGCTCCATGATAGACTTATTTCACATTGCTTGCCTATATCAAAATATCTCAAATACCCCACAAATATATACACCTGCTATGTTCCCACAAAAACAAAAAAATACATGATTTTTTAAAACAATTGCAAAGAGAAATGTCACACCATAGCAGGAAGAACCAGCACACGCCTCATCAACAATAAATCACAAGTGATTTCCATTTGTAATCAGTAAACCAACAAATTCATTACAGCCAGATTAGCTAATAATGAATATAATAAGCTAAATCCTTCACTATTTTGAAGGGCATATTAATTCAAGTAGAATGAAATTTGAGAAAGATGATGTAAATGTATGTTCCCACTCTGCATTCCTTTCTCTTCACCAAAAACCCACAGACCTGACCTTCAAATTCTGTCTACATGACAGCAACATAATCCAATGGAAACTGTCAAACAATGTTTTATTTCTTTTAAACCTAGAGCAAAACAATAGTTTATTTATCTAGTCATTCATTCAGTCACTTACCGAATAGATCAGTTCTGGCATTGTTTCCACACAGTAAGAGCAGATTTGGAGTAACAAAGCATTGTGTTCATTACTGAACTTGTAATACAAAACATAATGCTCTAATATCACATGAACGTTTGTTGGTCTCACACCGAAAGAAAGCGTCACGAAACTTCCCAGTGTCACATTTCTGAGGTCTTGAGTCTCAGTTCTGTTTTTTAATTTTCCAAACCTAGTTTTTCCCAAGGTTTCCAAATTTTGTTCTTCCAGAAGGAGCATACGATGGTTCTTTTTAAATTTTTTTCGACTTCATTTATTTGAAGCAGGTGAATTTTTCATTTATTTAAAGTGTATGGATGAGCCACGTCCTTGATCAAACAGGCAATCAGATGAAAGGAATAATGTGTGATACATGGTAGAGCAGTGGGCCAAATCCCAACTGAAATGTCAGTAGGTTACCAGGTCATCATGATGACTACAAAGGATATGAATTAAGTGACATTTTATGTCAATCATGGCTATAATTTCAATATTCATATTATACTGCTTTGCATCCTACAGCCAAAACTGCATTTCATAGTTCTTCTAGAATCAGACTTTGTGACTGCCTAAAAATAACACATAAAAATACACAAGATGCCTGAAACATCCTAAATGCTTACACTGAAAAGAATACTTACGCTATTCATTTTCTTATGATTACTAGTGACTAACTTCCTAAACAGTTTTACAAATCATTCAAATAATCTCATTCATCTAAATAAACTAAACATTTTCTGAGGTTATAACTGGAAGTTAAAAGTACAAATCATACGTGATATGTTAACATGATACGGACAATCACTTACTGGTGCAGAAAGGTATGACTTTGAGGTACGTAGGTCTGTGGAAGAAAGAGAAGTAAAACCGTGTTGTCTAACCAACACGGTGTTTAACCGATTGCCCCTGGAATGGCCAATTACCGAGTGCTGTGGATGGCTCCACACCTTGGCTTTGAAAACAGCTAGTGCTGGGCTATTCCGTATCACTGACTTAACAACTGTGATATTAATTGAATGCCATAATTTCCATGCTATAAAGGTTTATATTAAGTTACCGTACAAAGAGTAACGTGATATCATTCTAGGCGATTTTTCGCTAAACAGAAAATAAAGCCAAATTAAGCACCTGTAGATGACGCCTTTAATTCTTGTGTTTGGAACAAATGAAATCAGTTGATGAAAGGATGGTGATGCAGGTACCAATCATATGCCAACATGAAAGATGTGTCTTTACAAAAATCCTTTATAATTAATATAAATGGCACATCATAAAAACAATTTTTAAAGTTTGATCATTTCATACGGTATCGCCCCTCATTATCATATCCTACGGCCTGGAAAAAATTGTACACACAGTGAAAAAGAGAAAGAACATTAACAAATTGAGAGAGAAGACAGCCTGCCATGCTTCATAGTAACAGTGACACAGCAAAGCATTTTCCTAGCATAGTGCAAAAGGCCCGTTCGGTATTTTCTGCACATCTAGGAGGGAACAGCATTTTCTCGGAGGCATAGTATGATAACAGTCTTCACAAAATTAACTTGACTACAACACAGGAGATCTTTCTCTCTACACATAAACTATTACTTTGCTAAAAATTTTATAGGTGGCTATCTTTTGTTTTATTTTAAGAATAAAAATTTAAACATTTAACAAAAAACTCTACAAGGCTAGCTCATGGGGGAGATGCAATATTGGAGTATCTGTGCCCCTTCCCCAGGTGCTCACTGTCTCGGGGAGAGAGAGAGAGACAATGACTCAGTCAGACGGTGGAAGGCGCTTACATAGAAGCAGAGATAGTATTTCTGGAAATAATTAATTCTGCCTTACATATGCTGGGACTACCACATTTGAATGAGTCACAGAAAGGAAAGAAGAATTTTGCCAGGTGATGATGCATGAGGACTTTGGAATCAAAGGAAACAAGCTGAGAAAAGGCACAGAGGCCCGGGCACATGGAATGATCTGGCTGAGTTAGGATGGAAGAATCCAAGTGAAGGGAGAGGGATCTGAGAAACCACTGGTGGATGCAGGCAATACAGATCCATAAAGCTACATTTAGAAGTTTGAATTTAGGCTGGGCACAGTGGCTCATGCCCGTAATCCTAGCATTTTGGGAGGCCAAGGAGGGCGGATCACTTCAGGCTGGTCAGGAGTTCGAGACCAGCTTGGCCAACATGGTGAAACCCCGTCTCTACTAAAAAAAAAAAAATACAAAATTAGCCAGGCATGGTGGCACACGCCTGTAATCCCAGCTACTTGGGAGGCTGAGGCAGGAGAATTGCTTGAACCCAGGAGGCAGAGACTGCAGTGAGCCAAGATCGTACCATTGCACTCCAACCTGGGAGACAAGAACAGAACTCTGTCTCAAAAAAAAAAAAAAAACTCTGAATTTTTTCCATAGGCTATAGGAAGCCATTGTTGAAGGGACAGCAATGAGTTTTACATAGGAAATGGAGAGAATACAATCTGCTTCCTGCGATGAAGCAGAGGTTGGTCTGAGAGTTAGGATAAGGTTCAAGGGGGGTAGGGGATGGGATCGGATGGTCAGGGATGTCATAAGCACCAAGGACAGGTAGAGCTCAGGTTGACATCAGAGTCTCTGTTAAAAGCAATTGGAAAGAAGGAAGGAAGGAGGGAAGGAAGGAATGAAGGGAGGGAGGGAGGGAGGGAGGGAAGGAGGGAGGGATGGATGGAGGAACGGTTTTGATTTTTAACCTTATCAAATAATCTTAACTTTCTCCATATCAAAGTAACTGCATTCAATGAATCTTTTCATCATATCAGTGTCAACATGACTGTATTAAATTAAAATGTAATATGTAAAAATACATATTTTAAAAAATTAACTTTGCTTGTTAAGTAGAGAATAGATTGAAATAAGACGCCATCTACCAAAACACTTAAGTTTGTTACCTATAAACATTGACTCAACCTGCAGCTCCTGTTTTCTCAGGTAATTCTTTCTCAACCTCATTCCCAGTTTCCTCTGTAATATATTTTCATGAAACTGCATTTCTCTTCTTGAAAGCAACTTTTGCAGTTTGTAACTATACATTCAACAGTGATATTAGTTCCTGTTAGACTCTAAACCTTGTGAGTCTAGGGCTGTATCTGTTTAATTTTTCAATGTATCTCTAGCACATAGCATAGATTAGGTGTTCAGTCAATCTTTTGAGTAGTGAGTCAATTAGTGAAAAACATGAAAATCATAGAAGACGTGTCTCCTTTGAACACGATTTTGGCCTTGCCGTTAGGAAAAGCTCTCCCATTGCCAAATTTTCCTCTGCCTTTATGGACGAAGGAGCATTGGGCCCCTCTTGCCCTGACTGAGGCTTGGCTGTGTTACAGCGACACCGGGGAGCTGTCACCGGTTGCTGTCTTTGCTATCCAGGAGGAATCATGCCAGCTTCAGGATGCCAGCTCTGATTAAATTCTTTTGATTCTGGGCTTCCCTCAGATAGAGAAAGGAGGGAAGGAGTTTGCTGGTTCATCCTACCACCGTGGAAAGTGAAAATAAATACAGTTTTCATTTGTTAGAGACCACGTCTACCAAACAGCACTTCAGGATTCTGTGATACGGTCTCATTACAACATAACAACATGGTTTAAAGAGAATCCGTCACCCTTTCCTACTTCATTTGGCTGCTACCAGGACCACACAGCATTTCAAAACTCCAGGGTTCTAGTTTCCAAAATCCACTTGGAACCCATCAGCCTCCTCCTCCTGGAAGTTCCAACCCTCAGTTTGAGAATTAAGGCATGAAACACATGGAAATACAATGTTCCAATCCATCTAATTAATGCACTAAGTCCCTCATTTACATAGAACAAATTTCCCTTTATGCTTTCAGTTGCTTGGCAATTGCTTGCCTCAAGAAAACATATTAGCAGTGAAAATGCAGCTTAACAATCAGAGAAACAACAAAGACATCAACCATATTTCAAAAAGGAGATTTCAGAAAGAAAAAGGGAAAATCCATCATGTAAAAGGATTTCAAATCTTCGAGTAGCTGAATCACTCGATTTTGAAAAATAATTTAGCCATAGCAAGTGAAGTAACATATATTACTCTGGCAGGCAGAAGCAGAATCCATTAAAGTCAGTGGAGCAGATGCTTCTGTCAAATCTGCAGAGCATCTCAGCAAATGCATCTCTGTTAGGAAGGGCACAGAGTGAGTGCAGCCCTCCCTGGCTTTCCACCGCAGGGGGACAAGCAGGATCCCTCTCTTGAGGGATGGTATCATCAAAAACAGTGGCGCTCTCAGTAGAACAAAATGTTCCCAAATAGGGGGAGATTTTGAACCAAACTTACAACAATGAACCAACAAAGCGCTACTGAACCATACTGAATCACTGGGAAGAGACAGATGGAAGGACAACTTTGATCTTAAATTAATCCCAGCTTGTGTCAAAATACCATGTGCTCCTCTAGCTTCCTGGGAGGGGCGTGGCTGGGCGGAGGGCGAGCTGCCCATGTGCGTCCGGGAACTGCACCCAGTAGGATGGGCCGTCAATGTCCCTCACTTAGAAGTGGTCTCTTTCCTCCTCGCGGTGTATGCAGAACGGTGCTGCAGATGTCAAGGTCGAAGGGGCAGCGTGACCTTCTCCAGGTCGGATTTAAAATGAAAACAGTAAAAGTAAAGCAGCAAACTTTCCGTACCATTGCCCATGATACAACAAGTGCCAATCCAGCTCAGAGAAACCTAAAAAGAACATTTCAAATGCAATTTCAACAAATGTGAATATGTTGAAAAGCTACCTCCACGGATAGCTCACATTCCTTCAAATGTTATCGAAATTCAAAACTGCATTTCAAAATTCAAAATTCAAAACTGCATTTCAACGCTATGGCTTTCTTACTAAGAAATTATTTATAGCATCCAACACGCTTATAAAGCACATTAAAATATACAGAAGACTTTCTATGTAAAATTTCTTTTAATACTTAAAAGCACACTGGGAAGTACGAATTTTGGTCTATTCTCATTTTTTAGATGGATTCACTGAGTTTCAGAGTACTGAAACTATTATTTTTCCAAGATATCCAAACAAGAAATGTGCAGAGTTGTAACAAATCCAGATTCTGTGATTCCAAATCCAATCTCAAGAGGAGGAATAAATTAACACATTATATCAAATTATGCTAAATCTAAAGTGGTTATACTGTACTTCCGGTACATGATCTGATGTGTAGTATACGAAAATCAGTATGACATGGCCTATTTTTCTACCATGTCACTAAATTGGAGTCGAAACTTTCTCAGAATGTTGCTTTTTAGTGCGTTTATGCAAATATTAATAAAACAAAGAAATAAGTGTGAGATGGGAGAGTGAAAAGGAGTTATGACAAGCCAAAGAAAACCAACCAAACCAACAAAAATGGCAAACTGGAAGAATGTCAGTAGCCGGTTCCTGATTAGTTACCCTGACTGAAAGCAACCATTTCAGAGTAAAATGTTCCTAGGGCACCTAATACACCTTTTCTTTTGTGTAATGATGAGCAGCTGTTCTCTAAGATGACCTCATTGCCTGGGGCTGCTGCAAAAGACAGCTCTGGACTCATAAAATCAGGACTAAGTTGTTTGAAGGTTCTATAGGAGGTTGGCAGGTTCTGGTTTAAGTTTCCCAGATGCTAATTTCAGAGTCATCTTCAGCCTTATTCTCTGACTCTCCACATCTCAGCAATCACCACATCCTCTTAACAGAGTCTCTTATGGTCTCCTGATCTCCACAACAATCAGAAGTGTTGTACCCTCCCTACATTGACTCCCTGACACCTGAATAGTCTCTGATGGGGTATGTCTACTTTCAGTCACCTCTGCTCAGCAATCACACAAAGCTCTGACTTTTTCATTCTCTAATCAAATTCCTTCAAAGGCCTAAGGAAGAACCCTCCTTGGCCCATCACAGGATCTTTCGCTATGCTGCCTGATCCTACCTTCCCCACCAGGCCTCATGGGTCCCTCAGTCAAACTCCGTACTGTCTCCTTTGCACACTACATGTTTTTTGTTTTGTTTTGGTTTTTGTGGGTTTTTTTGCAACAGAGTTTCGCTCTTGTCGCCCAGACTGGAGTGCAATGGTGCCATCTCAGCTCACTGCAACCTCTGCCTCTCAGGTTCAAGCGATTCTCCTGCTGCAGCCTCCCAAGTAGCTGGGATTACAGGCACCCACCTCCACACTGACAAATTGTTGTATTTTTACTAGAGGCGGCGTTTCACCATGTTGGCCAGCCTGGTCTTGAACTCATGACCTCAGGTGATCCACCTGCCTCTGTCTCCCAAAGTAGTGGGATTACAGGCATGAGTCACTGCACCCGGCCCACACCCCAGGTTTTATTCTCCTTCTTCTTTCATTTCTGCTCTTCCTCCTACCTTATTCCTTCACAGACACTGTCACATATCTGAATTCAACTTTTCTTTGAAAACCAAAAGCGAATGCTGTCTTCTCCATCAAACTGCCTCTGAACCTATGTTTGCTGCCCAAATCTTAGCCGGCTGTGAAGTTATGTAAAACTTTATGTAGCACTTTATGTGTACCAAATGTCTGAGGCCAGAAGAGGGAGATCACCAGTGGAGGTATTCTTACCCATCCTGCACCAGCAGACAGGGACTTTGTGGCTAACAGAGCTATGTGGAAATTTGGTGGTGTGCTGATAAATGCTTAACAACCAGCTCTTCAGGGAAGAAAACACCCTGATGTGTCATGTCTGTGCATTTCTATACTGTAAATACTGCTACCATAGCCAATTCTAAGCATCCAACTTGATATTACTGAATGAGAAAATACAAATAAGAGCACACCACTGTGCAGTATTTTCATCATACAGATAAAATAATGGTGAATAACTTCAAAAGCAAACATAATCACAAACTGTAGTATAATAATTAGAAAGTAATGAATTTTGAGAAAGTTGAAAATCTTTTTTTTTTAATGGTTTTATTTTTAATAGAGTCTGGGTCTCTCTTTGTTCCCCAGACTTGTCTCAAGCTCCTGGGTTTAAGTTATTCACTCTCCTCGGCCTCTCAAAGTGCTGGCGTTACAGGCAGGAGCCACTGCACCCAGGCTAAGATCTTTTTTAAATATGGTTTATACAAATATATATCATGTAAGTTATCAAAGTAGCTGTGTTTATTAACTGGTTAAAAAGTTCCTGGAAATTAAAACAATCTGTTCTTGTGAGCTAGTACTGAACGGCTTCAGTTACAGGAGCCCCTTTTCTACCTGGAGCAGCTTTTGTGTCATTGAAGGAGTACTTTACTGAGGAAGCTTTAGTTTTCTCATCTGAAACATAGTTATACATTGTGGAATTTTTGAAAGGATGAAATGTTTAAGAAAAATTCCTCAGATATGGTTGGATCTAAAAAAAAAACCCAGTAATTCTCATTGAAGTAGTAGCTCCTTTTGTAGATCCCAAGCCCCTAGCCGGTATTTCGTTTACAACAAGGATTGAATATATATATATGGGGTATATAAAGTTGCACCAATTACAAATTTTATTTTATTTCTGGACATCTCTTCGTGTGTACCTAAGGGATAATAATAGCAGGAAAATAATTGTCACTAGGCATGAAGGTTGCCTTCTTTTTTAAACCATCAACGCCCACAATAAAGCACACAAATCTAATCTGGGGAACTACCGTGTTAAATTCAATGAAATTTGTTTATGGAACCATCACAATGTTCCCAGGAACATTTCATTTTTCTAACAGGTGGTCATTGAGTGAGGACTTTGATTCATGGTTTACTGATAAAACCCATGATAAGAGTTTTATTTTGAGACTGAATAAATATTTTATATTCAAAATAAATTTTTTAACCTGTAGGATGCTTTGTGGCCTAGTTATCAAACACAAACGTGAAGACGCATGCAAAGTAAATGCCCTGTATCAGTGAAAACCAACTTCATATGATTTCTTTTTGCACTCAACAAAATTTGATGTGGTAACATATGTCCAATTTAAGCAAGCTATTGTCTTGCCACGAAGTTGCTTATTGTTAAGTTCAGCCGTAATTTTCTTCTACTAGAGTCACAGAGATATACAATGAGTCTTGGCCCTTAACTTTTTGAAGTAAGTCCCCACAATTTGAAAAAGCTCACAACTTTTTCTTGTTCTTAGTCTATTTGTATCTATTCTTTTCAGAGTGCTTGCATATTTCCCTACCACCTTTCTTCATCAATTATCCTATCTTTTTTCTCCTATCTCCAGTTTCTCTTCTGCTGACACATTTTTCTTTCTTTCCCCTGCCCCCACTTTTTTTTTTTTTTTTTTTTTTTGAGACAGATTCTCACTCTGTCACCCAGGCTACAGTGCAACCTCTCCACCTCCTGAGTTCAAGTGATTCTCCTGCCTCAACCTCCAGAGTAGCTGGGATTACAGGCTCACACCACCACACCCAGCTCATTTTTTTGTATTTTTAGTAGAAACGGGTTTCACCATGTTGGCTGGCTGGTCTTGAACTCCTGACCTCAAATGATCCGCCCACCTAAGCCTCTCAAAGTGCTGGGATTACAGGCATGAGCCACTGCTTCCGGCCTTGCTGACTTTTTTCTATCAACCTAAAACAAGTTCAAAATCTTATCCTAGCCCTGCACATAATCTCACTGGTCTCTGTGTTACTGTTCTTCCCTTTATCACTAAAATTTTAAAAGACTTATTTCACAATCTTTACTTGCTGACTTCTTCATCACCCCTAAATTCCATGAAATCTGTATTTTGGCCTTTAATTCTTCTGGAACTTTTGCGGTAAACTAAACCAGTGCCTTCCCAATCGTCTAACACACTGGCCAGCCTTCCATCCTCAACCAGGTGAACCTCTGCAGTATTTGACACCCTCTGGCCTAGTTTCCTTCTTTTCTTAGTCATCTGTTAAAATTGTGTACATTCTATGACTCCACTATCACCAGTTAGCAAATGACTTCCCTGTCCCGGTCGCAAGCCCTCATCTTCCCACATTCACATTTCCAACTGTGGATTATATCTTTTTCCACAGGAATCTTAAAAGCATGCTCAAAATAGAACACGGTGCCTCCTCTCAAAAAAAAATTAAGTGTTAACTCTACTCCACACTTTAATTAACGGCATCATGAACTGTCCAGGAAATTAAAGTTAAAAATTGGCAATGATCTTTAATTTATCTCTTCATTTTCCATGCACATAGAATCATACAGAGAATCTTGGCAAACCCCTCTCAAGAAGTATCCCACCTCTCTTTCTGCTCCGTGGATATACTCTCATAAAGCTCATCATCTTGCCCAACCCACAGACTTCAATGTAGTCTTCTGTATTAGAGATGTTTCCAGTCTTTTCCTCCTCCAATGCTTCTGATATACTGCTGTCAAAACCATGTTTCCCAACAAGACTCTGATCATATTATGTTAGACTCAGTTTCAATGGCTTCCAACCACATATGGATTAAAGTACAAACGCCCAGCCCAGTACTCAAATATTTATTTGGCTTCTACCTATTCTTC
Organism: Cacajao melanocephalus; assembly: GCA_963573385.1. Classification (NCBI taxonomy): domain Eukaryota; kingdom Metazoa; phylum Chordata; class Mammalia; order Primates; family Pitheciidae; genus Cacajao; species Cacajao melanocephalus. The sequence goes on along the minus strand of CAUYLG010063980.1, from coordinate 3,347 downwards.
CAGGATTGTTCTCCTTTGGACTCCACTCCCCAGAAGAAAAACCTAGGCCCTCTGTGATGCTCTACTCCCTGCCCCAAAGACTGTGCTCTTCTCTTCTACTTAGAACAAATCTCTTTGCCTGCAGTGCCTCTCCGTTTTTGATCCTTTCTCAGTTTATCTATTGAAGAATGAGCTTAAACTCTAGCTTTTCCAGAAGCCCTTCCAAATCTCCCAGTTGTAATCAATGCTCCCTTCTTTTCTCTCAAATGCTCTCATGGCCATTTGAAGTGCATCTCTACCAATCTGTTTAAAAATATTATGTATGTGATGTATACACACACACACACACACACACACACACATACACTCCTTGAGAGCAAAGATCCATGTCTTTTGTTTTCTATCACTTACAGCACCACCAAAGAGTTTTTTTTCAAGACGCAGTACTTAAGAGTTTGATGGAGAACGTTAAATGCTTGCATCTACTGCTCCAATCCAGATTCACTTGTCCTTATCAGACCTCAAGCCATTTGGAGCAATAAAACCTGTACTCTCTGCACTTTGCAGGCTTACTCACTTTTATTGTACCTATTTCCTAGTGACATATATTTACTTTGTGGTCAGATGTTTTGCGATATATTAAGTGCAAATTAGGACTCAGCTATCCATGTTCCTGCAACATCTCAGGACACTTTCAAACAGAGCCCCTTAAAAATCTCATAAAACTTAAAGACCCTCACCACAGTCAAAGGCACATAAGTAAATCCACATAGATGTATATGAAACTGTAGAAGGTTTGTAGACACTCCTTCCTCCCTGAAAATCTACTGATGGGAGGGTGGGGTGTGATCAGTGGATCCCACATTAAAAGTTGTAGAACTGGGGGGATTTTTATAGTTACTAGAAATACAAATGCAAGCAAAATTTCTTTTTTTTTTTTTTTTTTCCTCTGGTCTCTCCTGTTTCTTTTAGCCTGTTCCTCCTGGTCTCTGCAAGCAAAATTTCTAATGACACTTAACACTGGTAGAATGACTATAAAAATTTAAGAAGTTAGCACCACTTAGAAAGTTCCTAAAATATCAGGGAGAGTATATCTCACTCTTATATTAGAATTCTAAAAGATTCAGGAAGCAAATTATTTTAAACACTTTTTGTTATAAGACATATTACATTTTTGAACTAGTATGCCATTTCAGTTTCTAACACATTTTCTCAATTATTTGTTAGTATGTTAACCAAATAATCTCCAAATGCAGATTAAAACATATATTAGAGCTAAAAAATTAAAATTAGAATTGTCCTTGGAGCATTTTATCTTTTTCAGAGCTAGTCTTTTGAATCTGAGGGATACACTTAAAAGAAATTATAGGGGACTTCCGCCAAGATGGCTGAATAGAAACAGCTCCAGTGTGCAGCTCCCAGAGAGATGCAGAAAGCAAGTGATCTCTGCATCTCCAAACGATGTACTAGTTTCATTTCAATGGGACTGGTTGGACAGTGGAAATAACCCAAAGGGGGCAAACCGAGGTGGGGTAGGGCACTGCTCCACCGAGGAAGCACATCTGACAGGAGGATCAGGGATTCTCTCCTCCAGCACACCAGCATACGGCACTTCTCTCAAAGCCTCTGCAACCCACAGACCAGGAGATCTTCACCAGGCTGAAAAGGGCCCAAGTTACCTGTGCAGAGTTGAAAGCAGCCCTGCCCAGTGCCACGGACTGTCAGCACAGATCTAGGTATACGCATTGGCCGGCTGGGAGAGCCTACAGGACTGAGCTACCGACCCCTTGGAGAGAGGGGGTGATAAAAGCAGGGAGACAGGTGATAGGCTAGGCAGGTCCCTCCCCTGACAAAGCCCAGCAGGCTGAAGCCCTCCTGCTGGAGGGTTTTGCATCCAGCACATCAGTTCGAGCTCAACCCGGAAGGATTGATCTCAGTGCGGGGAAGGGCATCTGCCATTACAGAGGCAGGCCTAATCTCCCTGTGTAAACAGAAGACACAGGAAGCCTATTCAGCAGCTGGACTGAGTCTGTGGCAGCCCAGCAGTGCCCCTACTGGCAGACAAGAGATAGACTGCATCATCAAGTGGCCCCCTGAGATCAAAGCTAGATAAATCCACAAGGATGGGAAGAGACCAGTGCAAAAAGGATGAAACCATCAAAGACCAAAATGTCTCTCCTCCAAAAGATCACAACTCTTCATCAGCAAGGGAACACAACAGGATGGAGAATGAGTTTGATGAATTGACAGAAGCAGGCTTCAGAAGGTGGGTAATAACAAACTTCTCTGAGCTAAAGGAACATGTTCTAACCTAATGCAAAGAAACTTAAAACCTTGAAAAAAGGTTAGACGAAAAGCTAACTAGAATAACCAGCTTAGAGAAGAACATAAACGACTTGATGGAGCTCAAAAACACAGCACAAGAAATTCATAAAGTGTACACAAGTTTCAATAGCCAAATCGATCAAGCAGAAGAAAGGATATCAGAGATTGAAGATCAACTCAATGAAATAAAATGAGAAGGCAAGAAAAGAGAAAAAAAGAGTGAAAAGAAATGAAGAAAGCCTCCAAGAAATATGGGATTATGTGAAAAGACCTAATCTATGCTTGATCAGTGTACCTGAAGGTGATGGGGAGGATGAATCAAGCTGGAAAACACTCTTCAGGATATTATTGAGAAGAACTTCCCCAACCTAGCAAGTCAGGCCAACATTCAAATTCAGAAAATACAGAGGACACCACAAAGATATTCCCCAAGGAGAGCAACCCCAAGGCACATAACCATCAGATTCATCAGCGTTGAAATGAAGGAAAAAATGCTAAGGAAGCCAGAAGGAAAGGTCAGGTCACCTACAAAGGGAAGCCCATCAGGCTCACAGAGGATCTACTGACAGAACGCTACAAGGCAGAAGAGAGTGGGGGCCAATGTTCAACATCCTTAAAGAAAAGAACTTTCTTTTCTTTTTTTCTTTATTGCATTTTAGGTTTTGGGATACATGTGAAGAACATGTAAGATGGTTGCATAGGTACATACATGGCAATGTGGTTTGCTGCCTTCCTCCCCATCACCTATAGCTGGCATTTCTCCCCATGTTATCCCTCTCCAACTCCCTACCCCCCACTGTCCCTCCCTTAGTTCCCCCCCCACAGACCACAGTGTGTGATACTCCCCTCCCCGTGTCCATATGTTCTCATTGTTCAACACCCACCTATGAGTGAGAACATGTGGTGTTTGATTTTCTGTTCTTGTGTCAGTTTGCTGAGAATGATGGTTTCCAGGTTCATCCATGTCCCTACAAAGGACACGAACTCATCATTTTTTATGGCTGCATAGTATTCCATGGTGTATATGTGCCACATTTTCCCTG